>OMLF01020892.1:0-15143 GCA_900302615.1 Holocentrus rufus | reverse complement strand
TGTGTGCAGTAATCTAAATTAATCTTGCTAACAAATCTCTAATTAGAATAAATATAGTCAAAGCTTGAACTTAAATACAATTTATCTTTTGTTTATATTGGTGGTTGTTTTTAATTTGGTGAAGTTAGAGAATTTTAAAAAGTTTCAATTAATAATGGCAGAGTACCTGCCATTATTAGACCTATTACAGATATTTTCTCAGGTTTATTTGGACCAACGTATTGTGCAAGCACAGAGATAAAACTGCTCTTTTTGTGATGAAGACCAGACTGGTCACTATGGTAACTGCTATGCTAAGGCGGCTACACTGCAGGAGGAGAAGGTGTACGCCCACTTTTCCAGGCTGGAAGGCGGGGCAGTTTTTTCGATCCATTGAGTGCCTCATCTTCCGAAACAGAGACGATCTCTGAGTACGGCGCCTTGTTTACAGCGACCAAAGCAGACTGCAGACTGACTGAAGGAGACTGGGTATCTACCTGGCCATTAATCTGTCCATCTATCTATCTGTCGACGGACGAGTTGAGATAATCAAAGGAACTGACCTGACCCGAAGCATTAAGCTCAACAATACCGTTTTCCGTCGACATGAATGCGAATTACACGTTAACATCGCGGTGTGTGTGTATGATGAACGGCTGAGGAGGAGGAGGAGGAGGCTGCGGTCTGAAACCAGATTTTATCCTGGACATTTTGGAGCAAACGTCGTGTCGTTTACACAAGGAGACTGTGCGCTTACCTGCTATGTTCATTAATGTGCTAGACCGTGTTTTCCTACCTTAGTTCTGAGGGGTTTTTGGCCTGGTTTGTAGCCACCAAGGAGCCTCCAGCAGCGGGACGTTGAAGGTTTTTTCCTCTAGATATGGAGTGTGAAGATGCGGATTACAGAGGAATCCCCACCGCTAGTTTAGCCGCACTGGTTTCTGTGCACACATCATTGCGGTGTTATTGCTGGCAGGAATAAATGGACATATGATGATAAACGTGTATTCTCTGTCCAGGGCAATAAATCGGTGATTTTGGAGCTGGACTGGACTCCCATTAGCTCGTGAGAGCATTCCTGCTAGCCTGTTTGTTGTAGCTCTTAGCTCCATTAGCCAGCTAACAGCTAAAAGCTAAACTGGGTGGAGGTTAAAAAGGGTTTTTAACAACCCACACCAGGTTCTACCGACGTTTCCTCCCCTCAGCATATTTATTTACAGGATCTGGGCGGATTTATTTCTCCAGGAATGAGGTATCGGATGGAGAGGAACCGTTTGACCTTGTTTTGGGGGCTGATGCTGGGTCTGTCCTGCCTCCGGCCCGCCACCGCAGAGAGTAAGTCTGCTACCAACACTGTCCCCTTACTTCACAGGGAAAACACTGTTTTTCATGCTACATTACTATATGACTGGACAGACTGACTTTAGCTTATATTACAGTGAAAAAAAAAGTTCTATAAAACATTTCCATATGAATAAAGAAAATAATATCAAATAGTGGGAAAACGTAGTATTTGACATAATTAACTGAGAAAACAATGTAAACCTGTTACTGTATGTGGAGAAAACAATGTTAACTTGCATTAATCTAAGAAAACAGTACTTTACATGGTACATAACTAAGAATGGAGAAAATACCGTTATCTTGCCAAAAGCAGAATCTGTTTTGTAGTGTTTACTGTAGAAATGGAGAAAATAAGTATAGGTAACTTGGTTTTAAAATATTCATTGGTGAGTACATAACTGTGACTAAGAGAAATGTCGCAGTAATAGTCTCTTTAAAAAAAAAAAAAAAAAAAAAGGACCACATCATATGTTGATGTTGTGGCTTAAGAAGTAATGGTTGAATGTATTGAACACGTGCTGGAAAGTAAATTGCTGTGACTCACCAAGTGGAGGAAGTACGTCCAGCAATAAAGTGTTTGTTTTTAAAATATTTCACATCATGTGTTTAATGCATTATTGTGGACAAAGTAAGTAACTTGTGAACAAGCTATTTCTCTCAGCCCTGGGGTTCCCGATATCAACATGGGGCACTTAGAGTAATCCCTGTATAAAAACAAAACAAAACAAAAAGGATGTACATAAGCAGATAAAATGCAGGTAAACAGAATTTAGTTGGGTTTACCCTCCAGTACCCTCCTCCTGCTGGGAAATGAAACTGAAAAACTATAGCTCACTACATGGCAACAGTTGAGAAGCCACAGCAAAAGCCTTGCCGCCTCCCTTTAGCCAGATGTCATGTCACCAAACCTGCACACACGAGCAACCTGGACAATCAAGTCTCTACACACTCTGTCATAATATAAACATAGGCGTTGCAGAAAATTTCCAGACCTAAATAAATTCCTGACTATGCCTGCACTGTCTGGAACGGGTTAACTGCATCATAACGGCATGGAAACCTCCAGATCCACAACACATCCTCCACTGGCTCCAGCAGCTGGCTGGTTCTGCCCTGTAGTGCACACATGCTCCTATGTATCATCAGGCCAGGATCATGTTTAGCACGCTGCTTTACTGTCTGATGATTTGATCTGTGAATCAGAGCAGCAGTGAGAATATGTTGTAATACTATGATCAGTATACATACTTTGCCATTACATTTACAAGATACATTATTTGCATGTTGTGGTCACTCACAGTGTTCAGTTGTCTATTCATTCAGTCTGCAGCAGTCCCACTCTTTGATCAATAATAGTGCTGATATTCAAGCTCACTAACTAATCATCAGAACTCACACCAATCAAACATTTAATAACTTTGATCAGTATTATAACTAGTATTCAACATGTGATCAGTATTTCATTCAATGCATGATAAAATTACGTTTGCCTTGTTTTGTGTTTATCACTGACTGCAAATTCACTCTTTAAATGGAAGAGGCAGCAGCCCACTGCTACTAACAAATTAACTTAATGATGATGAACTTCTTGTATTAATCACCAGGGGTCTTAGAGGTTCATTGTTCCGATACAGTTATAAAGAGAATGATCTTGGTTTGGTTAAAGGTTTGGGCTTAGTTTAGTACTGAGTCTGAACTAGAATATTACATATAAAAGCGGTGAGATAAACCAGACCCCAACTGTTAAAAGCACGACCTTCACTGCTAATTTTAGGCATCTCTTGTGTTTAGTTATCTTCAGCAAAAGGCCACCATTTTAATAACCCTCCTACAATATTGACAGAAACCCCAAAAGCTTCTCTATATATTTTCTGGTAGTGCACCTATCATTTATTCACCTTTGTTAAGATAAACTTGACCTTGGAAATATTTGCGTGAGGAATTTCAATTTCAGACTGCTGCACTTGTACTGATCAGGCACTGCAATACTCTCCCATTATGTTCATGTAAGTCAGTGTTTTTCCATTGAAGTAAACTCTAACAACTAAGGAAACTTTGAGAAGCACAGCTAGGTAGCACACAGGCCGCTTAGTCCAAGGAATAGGACTCTTCTAGTGATTAAGACTGTTAGTATGGAGAAGCCCACACGCTCTGTTAACATGTGAACTCGAGAAATGAAAGTTTTACTGAGTTCTAACATTTTTATAATCTCCTTTTATGTGTTGCCTCGAGAAAATTTCCATGTTTCCAGGTATACTGCAAACAAGGCTTCCCGATTCATCCCATTCATCATGAGATTGGGGCGGAGGGGGGGAGTCTAAGTTTTAAAATAGAACAAGCCAAAGTACATTCGCAAGCAAAACAGACTTGGTTCTGTTGATTGGAGAGAGTGAGGAGTTTGTGAACTGTGTGTTATGGGGTTTACTGTTAACCCCAGCGGTCACAGGACAAACCTGGCAGCAGCGGCGAGGTTGTCCCATTGAGATCCTGCGTTTATTCTCACTCTGCCGCGGAGCTATCTAAAGGTTCCTTGTGTGGGTGAACTCTGAATATCCTGCTGATTCGCTGTATCAGTCGGCGCTGAGAGCCGCCCGGCAGGTTTGGGTTAACCAAGCTCAGCTCTGCTGCCGGAGACACGCAGCCACAGCTTTTCAGATTAACCCAACGACAGTTTTATCTGTCAAGAATGATCTTTTGTCAAAGCTTCCCAGCTCGTTCCTTCTCACCTCGCCTCTCTTGTGGAAGAGTATTTGTGAATAGGTTCCCCCTCGGGGCAGTCTGTCACTAACAGGACGGGAATGAGTAGTAAACAGACTTGATGTAGTCTAGTGGCAGTGAGTGAAACAGCAGCTCAGAGGGCTTATTGCGTCCTGTTTCTTTAGGAAACGTCTAATGTGGCTTCCTGCAGATTTCCCCCGGTTGTCTGTGGATCGTCTGGGCGCTGCGGCCGGCCGGGGGAAGGTTATCAAAAGTAAACATGTGATCTGGAGGCCCATCAAAGCTCTGGAGATAGGCTTGTGTACCCAGCGGTGCGAAATGTGTCAACAGAAGGGGGTTAAGCTGGTACACCTGCTAGCGGCATTTCCACTTAGCTGGCGCACGTGACGTTAATTTGGATCAGAAACTTTTGTTTAGTATTTTCAAGAGCCAGGCTGGGAGCAGTTCCCATGAAAGATGGCCATGCAGGCGCTGCAGCGGGGACACAGCGGGTGAAGCGGTGTGATATAACCGGCGCTGTGTAACGTCACCAGGCAGGCAGTGTGTCTTTTTACAGGCCAGGGTGTTGTGGATTGTATTAGCAGGTAGGCAGCACGCTCAGGGCTGCTGACCGTGTGCACTGACAAGTAGATTATATAGAACGACATAACAGCCATACCAGCGCTCTGCCTGCCCTAAATCATACCAAAGGCCTTCTGTAATGGCACACCGAAGGCTCTGACGTCCTCTGTGGAGAAGGCTTAAACCCAGCAGTCAAAATGCCTACTGCTCTTAACCCCCTATTGTATGAGAGCCGGATTGTCCTCAGTTGCAAAAATGAACTTTGTCCAAACAGGCAGCGCCATGAGTGAAACACCAACTGCCAAAATAAAGGAAACACCAACTTAAAATGTTTTAGCCGGGCATTTGTCCACAGCTTCAGTGTGCTTTGGCACTGATTCTGCAAGTGGGCATGTAAAAGTCCAACAACTTTGTGATTCTATTGGGCTTTGTGATGTTAATTTTAATTTGGATATTTATAAATATACTATATGATATTGACTTTTCAGTGCAAACAAAGTGTTTATCAGCTTTTGTTCTTTTATAGCAATGGTCAGTACAGTGACTTTTTAAATATGAATAATTTCTCAACAGCCCTCTTGCTCTGTCTTCAGTAGAACATATTTCTTGAAGTTGTGATGAGAGAGTGGGTGTTGAGTATCAGATATGGTCAAATCTGTTGATCATTTTGAGCGACTGCACTGGTGACTGACGGGCGAGACTGCCATTTGCTCCGTCTGCCCCTTCTTGGTTTTAATCTTTGTTGGTGCTTTTTTTGAATTTTGATGCATGCAGGAGTTGTAGTTTTGTAGCATTCTTGTGTATTTAGCTGAATAGCAGCAATTGCAGATATCCTCTTCTTTTTCATCTGTATCTGTTTTAATAAAATGCTTCCACATGTCAGATGGGAAACATTAGGCTGGAGAAGGATCAAAGCGAAGGTGTGCGAGTTTGACCAAAACACTACAGCGATTAATTCAACCGGATAACAAAAAGAGTAGTGAGAATGCTCTGTTAAAACGTTACTTCCCTCAGCTACAACTCCGGCATGTTCTTGCTTACAGATTTTTGAAACATGAGAAGTTGAGTCACGTAAAGTCAAGTTTGTTTGTATAGCCTTTAATCACAGCTACCATCTCAAAGGGCTTCACAGCGCCCACATTATAAAAATAAATGACAACGTCGCTGTGGTTCTCTTTGTCTGGGATGTACTTTACAGCGGCTGTGACTGCCAGCGTTTGTAAGAAAGCTAATTGGTGAGCAGGTGAGCATGAGTTCGGCACATCTGCCCTGATCTCAACTAAGAGAGTTTGGACCGTTGAAGAGAGGCACACTTGATTTAACGCAAGGTGTTCTGGCATCTAAAAAAAATCTACAAACCCACAATGGAAAACTACCAAGGAATGTTTATGAAATTTAAAGGAATATTACTTCCCTCATAACCATTTGTACACTGATTAAATACGACTGGAGGGTTGCCACACCTTTACACAAGCATGATGAAATGTTAATTGTCCTAATTATTACCTTAAGCATTAACACTTTCTCTTCATTAAAGATTGTTTATTCGTGTTTCCTTTTTGTTAGTTAGAGCTTTTTTTTGTCTATTTGTCAGTAACTGATTCCAGTTTGAAGGGTGGGAAATCACCAGTTTGTCTGTGGTTGTTAAGTTAATCTACTTTGCAGGTAACCAACCGTCATTTAGCGTCCTGTTTCATTGAGAACATGTTGGCTGGTAAAATAGTGAAAATACTTTGTGGATTTTGGGATTTACCTGCCGCTGAGGCAGATGGATAAAACGGTTGGTTGGAAAAAAACCTCGACAAATCATGTTCGGTCCAGCAGTGTGCTGTAGTGATTAGACGGACTGTCCCTCTGCTGCCCGGGTTTAAACATCAGTCCTGCTGAAGTGCTCTTGAACCAGACACTGCAGGCACAAGGGGAGGGAGCGCAAGAGAAAAGAAGATCATGTTATTTTATTTCAAATTAAAGCAAAGTCAGTTCTTTTTTCTGCCCTAATTGCTTGTTGAGAATTTCTGTGTTGTTGTCTAAGATATGTTGCCTGAAAAAGTCTTGGTTGCATGTCTAAGATTTTTAGTAGCTCTCCACATCTTTTACAATTTAAATAGTTCAACGTCTTCAAGTAAGCTATCAACTTGTGACAGTTTTCAGGCCCAGTTGGCCTTCGCCTGTGTTTTGGGGCACTGAAGACTTTGATATCAGCAGGACTGTGTGTAAGTGATCTCATGGCCTAATATTTTGGATTGAAACTTCTTAGGAGGATTTCCAGTAAAGGGTGGAGGGTGGGGGGTGGGGTCACTTGTTTGTGGCGATTGTTATTTGGTCTGAATCATCTAGAAGCTGTTCTCATCAGCTAGGAGATCAGTGTGTGTCTCCTCTTTCTTCAGTTAATATGATGTTGTCAGTGATACATAACTCACATTATTACATTATTGCTGTTTGACATAAAGTGGTAGGGAGTAGGAGAACAAGGCTGAACCTGGAGAAGGAAAATGAAGCCTTAAAAGTCGTAATACTGAGGTGCCATATATTAAGGTCATCATTGCACATGTAACAGGGCCACAATGTTCACGGTGTAATTCAGAAAACTGTTTGTACCTGCAATTTGTTTTTGAAAATAATTGCTGAGCATGCATGGTCTTACCAGAAAGTCCCTGCTTTACTTTTCATACAGTTTTACTTTAGCATTAAAGAAGTAGTGTGACAACCTGTTAGTCTTTTGGTGTGAGTTTTCCATGACTCATTGGCCTCCAGCCTTTGAAGTCTGAACCCTCCTCACAGTGATGTGTGATAATGGCCTCCATGTTTCTGTGGGTGCTGCTGGGGCTTCAGGCTAAGTATTGTTTAGAGCACAGCACACAGGTGGGAGTCAGTTGGAAAGTCATAGACCTATCATCACCAAGCTCCAAGGAATTCTTTACCAAGGCGTAGAGATAGTCTTTGGGATTTTTTTTTTCCCGTTTCAGGTTCCGATTCTTCAAAGGCCGCACCTGAGTGATACAGTCGCCATACCTTTTTCAGATGTTGACATTTGTACACGCCATTGCCTTTTCCAAACATAAGTAGACCATACCTCACTGATTCTTTCAAAATGAACGCCTTTAGGCTTGCAGGAAGCCTGAGCTCCGACTGTGAGAATCCAGTATTTTTAAGCGTTTTGCCATACCTGCCTTGGAATCAATGCAGAGAGAAATCATTTAGTTTGTTAATACCCAGTCATGCTGATGATGTACTGAATCACCATAGACAGGCTGTGAAGGTAAAAAGGCTTTTTTGGCAAACATTTCATAACATAGAAAGAGTTGCGAAAGGAAAGTTATCATCTCGACTTTAAACAAATATTGCAATTTCTCCGATGTCCTCACTTTTGTTTAGGAAAGATTCAGAAATGAAAATGTAAGTTTTTAGTCAGTCAGCACTCAAAATACAGTTTTCTCCAAATGTGAGCCAACCAATTCAGCTTCAAAATAGTGTCCATGTAAAACTCATTTTCAAAAGCATCAAAAGCTTAGACAGTATAATTCTGTTGATGTCTTCAGTCCAATAAATCATCATATAGAGAATGTGACAAGCAGGGTGTTTCTGTAGGTTTCTATACTGCATTCTGCATTCTATAGGTTGTCACATATAAAGTATATTGTCACAGTACTTGGTAATGTTTAATTCACTTTGCCTGTTCCTTGTTTAAAACGTTGTTTCACCACTTTAGCTTATCATTCCTAAGCCTTTGAAGTTGTCATTTTATTAGATCTTGATTAAAGTGATACTTAACAATAAACCGTGGTGACGTTAGGACGCGAGAGAAACAATAGCCTTGACGTCTGAGCAGTCCAAGCGTTGTTACACTATTAACCCATGCTTGAATAGAACTTGGCTGAAGTGTTTACTCTGTCTCACCGTGTTGAGCTTGGCATTGGCAACGAGAGAACTGCAAGGCAAACATGTTCTGTCAACACCAGAGCTCAAGTGCGCTATCAATATTTGAAAAATGTAGTGGATACACATCTCATCAAAACATGAGTATTTAAGGAATGGAGTCCATTGTTTTGTAAAATTATTATATTTAACTGGTATTCATTGCATAAAGACTGTGTAAACAGCCTTTCACACGGCTCATAACTGAACCATTTGTAAGAGTGACAGCCATGACCTGCAAACTCACAATGTTACAGCGTTGTTGTGTTGCTGTTAAGTAACCAAGGCGCCAGCAAGGCCCAATCCCCTAGCTAAGATTAATATCTCATACTGTGATGATGATACTGTAAAAATCGTTTATAATAAGTCACCTCACTGTCCCATTTATATCTCCCTGTCTAGTCTGCGGCCCCAGCATTGACATCGGCAATGACATCAGCGAGTTCAGGCGTCTGGAGAACTGCACGGTGGTGGAGGGCTACCTGCAGATCCTCCTCATCGGCGACAAGAACAACAACGTCAACCAGGAGATCTTCCGCTCGCTCACCTTCCCCAAGCTGACCATGATCACCGACTACCTGCTGCTGTTCCGGGTGTCGGGCCTGGACAGCCTGAGCACGCTCTTTCCCAACCTCACGGTCATCCGCGGACGCAACCTCTTCTACAACTACGCGCTGGTGATCTTCGAGATGACGAGCCTGAAGGACATCGGCCTGTACAACCTGAGGAACATCACCCGGGGCGCCATCCGTATCGAGAAGAACCCGGAGCTCTGCTACCTGGACTCGGTGGACTGGTCCCTCATCATGGACGCCGAGTTCAACAACTTCATCGCCGGCAACAAGCAGTCCAAGGAGTGCGGCGATGTCTGCCCTGGCATCATGAAGAACAGCCCTCAGTGCAGGAAGACCATGTTCAACGACAACTACAGCTACCGATGCTGGAATTCCAACCACTGCCAGAAAGGTGAGCACACTAGGGATTTTAATCGGATCAGTTTTGCCTTTAGTCTGTTTTGCATAGATGTCCAGCTTTGACCTGTTATCTGTCACAGTTTGTGCTGTTAGTTTGGACTTAAAGGACAGATTTGGTACCTGTTTGCTGCTACAGTAATGTGTTGTTTTGGCTGCAGCGCTGTATGGAGAAGGCCACTCTGATGTATCTTTGTTTTGTTTAGGTTATCGCTGCCCACTTCTAAGCAAATCGCAGCTTATAAGCAAAAGTCACATGAACTGACATGTAGTTTGTATTGAATAGCATTTTGATAACCTGTCATCCCTCAACAAATCTGAGTTCAGTCCCATTAGTTCTGTGTGGTGGACTTGTCTGCAGTCTTTGCTGTAATTTATTCTCTCTGGTCTTATTACCAGTTACAGACACATGAATAAATAGTTGAACATGAGCATCGGTCCAGACTGCAGTTTGCCCTCACTTCTTGTTGTTATCCTAGGCTTTCCAAGTATGAGCAACTGTCAGCTCTCCGATGTCAACATCTGTTAATTTAATATCCATTAAACCATATGTTTTGGGGTTGCTTCATGCAGTTAGTTTGGATTATGTTCTCATTCCTAATGCAGTGCACTGCATTGTGTGTGGAAGAGGCCCGAAACCTGAGTTTGTAGGTGCTTCGGTGCAGTTATATTGTGCTGCCCAAGCTCAAATGGCATTGTTTTCACCTGGCCAGTCAAACCAAACTGAAGGAGTAAACACTCCAGAGTTCAAATAAACTGCTCCAAACATGCCTGTTGTGAACGCACCCTCGGATGGCGTGTGTTTATTCAGACAGTGGAGTTTTAGATGGTGTGTTTTGCTGGTGTGTTTGAGATGATGTGTTGCAGCTGACAGTGTGTGTGTGTGTGCATGCATGTGTGTGTGTGACTGAATTCTTCCTGTGGCGACTGGTGGCCTCGCTGCTGACTCGGCATGTTGATGTTTTCAGTCTTGTGACTTGAAACTGTCGTGGGATCTCTCTCCGGATTACATGCATGTACACATGTGCACACAGACAGATGCATGCATGGAGAAACACACAGACATGTTAACACCTCTGGCTTACACACACACACGCGAGCGCCTTGCCTGCATGGGGCGTTGGGGAAAGTAGGCTGAGAATGGTCATGCTGGGAAAAAAACCACAACAAAAACAGGTCTAGTATGATGGAGGAGGAAGTAATGGATGGATGAAAGAGGTGTTGGATGGAGGAGCAGAACTTGGCCACACTGCTCTCCAGCCAGATGAGAAACATTTCAGACAGTCCACAGTTGCTCCGTCATAACATAAAACCTCAACCTTGATCACCCTCCTCCTCTCCCACCCTCTGCTCCCCCTCACTCTCTGTTACGTCTGGCTGAAGCGTCTGGAGGTCTCGACAGACGTCATCCACCAGGCACGGCATTCAGCTCCGACTCGTGTGTGTGTGTGTGTGTGTGGGGCTATGACAGCGGACACAATCCTCGTGCTGTGTTGTCATATATTTGGCCCTGAGAGAAGATGAGGTTTAGCTCCAATAAAAAATGAAAACCAGCCAGATTTTGTTAAATTAATCTACAAATAAACCAACTATTTGCAGTCCTAGTTGTCTATTAAATTAGCGAACCACCCAGAGCCCTATCTACTGTTGTGTCGTTGATAGAATCAATGCCACCCGTCTTCCTTCCTGCCCCGCTATCCGATCTCCGCCGACAGGCAGCCGTGTTGCTTTCACAACAAGTTCCCAAATTCAGCAACAACACATTGACATTGTAAATGTTCTAGTCACTAATGTGGCTCTAATGCAACTCCCCTTTGTGGAGGCTAGACACTGATGAATGTCTCAGCTCGTTCTGCACTGTAGGTTGAAGGACAGGGAATAAATGTGGATATCACTTTCAACTGGCTGTATAATTGGGCAGCTATTAATAGGGAAGGCCTTGGCTAGTACTGAATACTACCAGTACCTCTCACCCTGCTAGTACTACTTACACTACTACTACTGCAACTACTATTACTACTACTTATACTACTGACACTACTGGTACTTTCGGTAGTACTGCTGCTAATGTCCAACAGGTATTGAAAATGATTTGTAGATTTGTAGTCTTCTTTGTAGTAATTTTCATGAAACACATAATAGCCAGGCTAGTTTCCGAGTTTTTTTCTTAAGTGTTTTTTATTTTTTATTTATTTATTTTTATTTACCTCAGTCATAGGTGAGACATGCATCAACTTTTTTTTCCCTCCTCTATCACAGTTTTTTTTAAATCAGGAAACTGACCTCCTGGCACAACAAAGGGTTTACTTTACAGATTCATTTATAGCCACAGAGCTGACAAGACAGATAACAAACTAGTCTAACAAACAGAGATAACAGCTAACAAACGGATCAGTCAAACCCAAAACAAAAAAAAGTAGGCAGCCTATTGTCATTCATTCAGTGGTTTCAGTTGGGAAACAAAATTTTTGGTGCACTTGATTAAGAAACCATATTTTGATTTTCTGTTACTTCACCATGAATAGACTCCAAATAGGCTAGTCTATTTCCAGGCTTTACAGAACAAGCGGATCGGACAAATAGCCAATACAGGAAAGGACAGGCACAAAAAATAAATAAATAAAAAATGCCATATGGCTCATGTCCGGTTCCCACCCTGCAGATCCAGCCACACTGAATGAAATGTTTCTGGGTCAGCTGTGACACACATCTAAATACCAGATCAAAAACAAATACTGCTGCTGCTACTATTATTGCAACTACTAGTATCACTACTACTGAAACTGTTTACTATTTGCTAGTGCCACTACTTCTGCTAATGCTGCCGCTGAGCCCACTATTGCTACTCCTCCAGCTGCTAGTACTACTGCTGTTACTACTGGAGCCACTTCTCTGTCGGTAGCTCTGTCCTGGACTCCATTCAGCAGCCACTAAAATGCAGCAATGATGAACTTTTCTCCTCTGCCAGCCGCACACAGTTCCTCTGTGATGCCAGGGCCCAAAACACACACAAACACACACACACACACTCGCTCCTCGGCTCTGCTGGTGCTTTGACTAGCTTGTGCCAGCACAGATAAAGCGGGGACTTTACGGAAAATCTGGTTTTATTTTTTTCTGAAAGAGAAGGAGACGAAAGAAGAGGGGGAGATAAGCAGGGAAAGTGTCAGTTCCTGGACATTGAAGATAGATGTAGCTCCAGAAGGGGGACACATCCTCTCCACTATCTTGGGGCACGGGACGCGAGATAATTTGATCTGTCTGACTGGCCTGAAAGCCGGGTCATGCCTCAGGACCCGACTAACTAGACAGATGACACTTTAGAGGCACCGCTGATGCTTTTGTGTCTAGTTAGCATCTTCCCCATCCAGGAGGACGACACGCTCTGTTGTTAGCAGCCAGTTAAAGCAGAGCAAATATGGGGGACTTCGAGAGCAACGCTGCGAGGGTGTTTAAGCCAATTAACTGAGCTCCAGTGGGAGTGTGTCAGCCAGGACAAACAGGCCATCAGTTGCCGCCGCTGCCTTAAAACAGAATTGATCTCAGCCAGTGTGAGCCCCGCTGCTCTCACTGCCGAGACTGCATTGTTGCACTGTTTATTAGGAAAGTTTATAGGAGCAGAGCACTGCTAGTAAAGCCGGGCTTCATGAAAGGGAGGAAGTCAGACAGCTGTAATAGTTGGGCTGGCAGTCCAGTGTTCGTCCCCTCAGGTCATCCTCTGGCAGCTCCCAGACCTCCTACAGATCAGCAGCTTTCTATGTTATAGAGTCTGTTGTGTTCCTAGTTAGTCTGTACCAGTGGAAAAGGTAAACACTGATGCTGCTATACTGGAAATCATCTCTTTGCTTGATGAACGAGAAGCGGCCGACGCATCCTCTGACCTCCCTCGGATAGAACCGATAGAGGAACGTTTTATCGTTATTGACATTTTTCTCGCCTGATAGCATCCCAGGCGAGACTCTGTGGAATCTCCTCTGTTTGAACGCAGGCCTCACTCAGAGAGTCTCCCTTGTCAGCGCGAGCCCCAACTAGGTGATAAGCGGCATTGGATTTCCACAGAGAGCCCTGTTGTATGTCATGCTTTCCTCCGTTCATTCATCAGATTGATTTGTGACGTAAAGGAAAAATACCAGCGCTGGTTTCAGTGAATCAATAGAGGGCTCATGCTTTCAGTCTGAACTCATTCATAAAATGATTACAAGGCAAAGAGGGTTCAAAACATGTTTCCTCTCTGGGAAATGTGTGTGTGCTAGTTGTGGCGGCGGGGGCTGAATTCTCCAGTGTTTACTTCCCTTGTTTGTGTTTGGAGTCTGGTTTGGGTGTTTTGTCTGGTTCATAACTCATAAGCCTCTAAAGGAGAGAGCCATGTCTGTGCACGCTGGGAAGCAAATACACTCTCACACTCTGTCATACACACAAACACACACTCACTCATTGAGCAGCAGGGGGGATGTTTTTCTGGTCTGGGGAGATGAAAGCACATCATTAAAGTACAAAGCGGGTCCTCTGGGGTTACTGGAAAGACTTTTTGTCTTTTGTTAACCCCTGGCTCGAGGGATTACACATTGAACTAAAGGTGGATCATCATAATGACAGTTATGCAGCCTGCTGCTAGACTAATTTACCATCTTTTACATGCCAGTGCTTACTCATTCACATTAGGCCTAAGCCTACTGTGTTGGCTTTTTCACATGCTGTACATTGTTTTGACTCTGTTGATTCAAATTGCATCTGCAGAGCAACAGACTTTTTCATGCCAGAGGAACTTGAAAAAACAATATCCAGCCAATGTCCTGACAGCATGGAAAAGCTTGCATGTCGATAGGTGGACATGCAGGCTAACTGGCAAACATTTGCTAGCTATGTTAGGTAATTAACTAGCTTATTGGTCATCTTACTTGCCCAAAAGTCTGCTTACACTTCATGGCTTTCCTTCTTTTAATTTGTACCAATGGGAAAAACTATAATCAAATCCATGTTCAGTGCCATGTTGTTTTATTTTTACTTATTTCATTTGATTACAAAAAACAAACAAACAAAAAAAACCCTGTGCTTTCTCTCCTCTTCATGTGCCTTTGTTGGAACAGCTTTAATATATAAAGCTGTTCCAAAACTTATAACAGATATAGGCAGAAGAGGCTGAAGCCTGCCAGTCACAAAGTGGTGGTAAAGTTATTAAAAAAAATGAACAGTAAAATAATGCATAGGATAGCTTTAATTTTGTTCTTAATAAGTGCGCTGAGAGGACAGTATGGAGCCCATATTCTGTTTTTCAAACCAAAATCCATTGATCTGTTGTACCTGAAGTGTATTCCTGATCATTTTCAGTTAGCAGAAATGAGCTCCTAGAAGGGCTAACAAACATGAGCATAGCCTTTTACAGATGGACAGATTATAATAAATAAGTAAATGAAGACACACCCCCACACACACTTTAGGATGCATCCATGGGGAGAACAAAAAGGGAAAAAGTTTCATCATCAAACTTCTGTCTGTATTTTCATTAAGAAAAACATAATTGGGAAGTGTGAGCTGTTATATTACAGCTCCAATTCCACTTGGAGCAGTAATTCCAATTCCAATTCCCTAAAACACTGAGTGAAATAAGCCGTGCAGTTAACGCTGCACCAGCTGCAAACTGCACATGTAGCGAAG
>OMLF01020891.1:12167-25109 GCA_900302615.1 Holocentrus rufus | reverse complement strand
AGAGAGAGAGAGAGGGTGTGGAGAGAGAGAGAGAGAGAGAGAGAGAGAGAGAGAGAGAGATTATTTCCTGGTTTAAAGGCTGAATTACAGTGAAAGAAAACAATTTTATGAATTTATTAGATTGTTCTAGCTGTTCTATTTTTTTGCCTCTATCCACATTACTAATGTTTATTAAAAATCTTGTGTGTAAATGTGTCTTATGAAAGTACAAAGAATCATCCCTTTAGTATAGTCACAATATCAATATAAAGGTATTTGGTTAAAAATATTGTGATATTTGATTTTGTCCATATCACCCAGAACTAGCTGGTAGGAAACACTGAAGACAATCTATAAATTCCAGTTCACAAGTTCACGCATTCCTGTTTTTTAGCATATTTTTACAAATTTGCTTTCCACTAATCAAAGATAGAAAAGGAAGTTAACTTAAAACCTGCGGTCCGTGTCACCATTATCTGTGACCGGGATCCCATTATGGGTCTCTCCTCAATTTCTGAAAGGCTGCATTGTCTGACAGTGATTGTTCAGCTTTCAGTTACAGAGAGCATCTGTAGGCTCATGTAGGCTATAGGTGGGTGGGGGCTGCCTTTGAGGGTGCCTCTTTGAATTTTACAGCTCAACAAAATGCCAAAAAATAATAAAAAAAAAAGAAAAGAAAAAAAGAAAGAAAAGAAAGAGAAAGAAAAAAAAGCCACTGTCCACTTGACACATGAACAAAACTCTGTAACTTGGATGCAGCTCCCCTAAACACAAAGTGTCTTTTGTACAGCAGCAGACAATCTCCACAGAGGGAGCCTGCTGTGTGTGTGGGCCACTGGGCCGTTTGAATGTGATGAGTGGGCTGTCGACATGGAGCAGAGGGGTTGGGCTGGGCACGGCACAGGAGGATGGACAAAGACAGTGACTGTGCAAAAAACACAATGCTCCCTCGGCTCGTCATTGTGTCGGATAATTAAGTACAAAAAAGCAGATATTCTGATGATCGTCAAGTCCTAATCGCTTTTCAGAAAAAATGATGCTTGTAACAAGGATGAAATCATAATTTAGATCATGGTGATTCTCCCACAGAGCAACTGCATGGAGAAACTGGCAGGCCACACCCTTTACAATACACAACTTAGCAGGCAGAGCATCCAAAAGCCGTTAAGGTTCAAGACTGTCATCAATCTGCTTCCCTTCTAAAATAACAAACCCTTAACAATAAAAAGGCTGCATTTTTCAAATTTGATTAATATTCACAGAAAAAAAACTAAGCAAAGAAGAGCTCTTTTAAAGATAAGCCTTATAAAAATTATCTAATCTATCATCTCACTTTATCATATCTCCTGCAAAACTGAACTTTTGACTGATCTGATGGCAATTTTTGTTTCAACAGTTTCCTTGTAACCACTAGATGTATTCATTAAAGTAACAATGAAATGGGAAAATTAATTTTTCAACCTAGTTTTCTTTTACATGATATCCATCTATTTAACAACAAAAGCGTGTATATAATAGCCATAAAGATAAAAAATAGAAAACAGGTCACCAATATCTTTACAGCCTGAAGTAAAATGCACTTGACAGACGGCTCAATTACACCAAATGGGCGATGTGTACAAAAGATTTTCACAATATTTGAACAAAGTTAATTTGTTGTACTACAACACCAGAGCTGCAGTCTAACAAAGCCATTTGTGCCACACGGCATCCTGAAAATGAACGAACAGAATCTCTTGACATGTAAAAGAGACAACTGAACCACTAAAAACACCAACTAAAACTAATCTTTCTTGATGTCAGAGGGTAATGTACTGTGTGGAAAGCTGTAATAGCCCCTTCATCCTGATTACATACCAAGCAGGCTTTGCTAGAACAGTGTGATCCTATACAGCCACTGTCCAGGGCCATAGCTGTTGTATGTGACTAAGGAACCATGCTTTAAACTCAGTCATCAAATTTACAGCTCTTTTGTAAAGCGTGTATTTGATTACAGCTCCAACCCAAAACAAACGTTTGTGAAATATATTATTAACTCTAATGCCTAATTATTGTGGCATTCTTTGTGACGATGTAATAAGAACTGCACGTCCCAGGTCGAATGTTTTTATTCCTAAATTCACATTTCTTTCAATTATATTCCCCCTATGTTTCTAATGATGATCTCTGAATGACTGTTTATTGTTGAGTCTATTTATGCGTGGAGTACATTGAAGGTTACACCGGAGGTGAACAAGTACTTGTGTCATGCCTCACATACCATACCACAGCACTTACTACAATGAGACATGTGTAATGATCTACAGAGGTCCTCTGTCTCCAGGTTTTGTATTTTAAGTGCAACTGACAGCTGACATTACCTCTGATGTGTAGAATATGTTGAATGACTCTGGGATCAGCTGACAAAAAGCTGTATAAATTAAACAATAGACAGCTAAAATGCAAACTCTACTGTGGCTTCAACGTTTATAGCATCAGTTTAGATAATTATGATGAAAAACAAGTCAATAAGGTGAACAAAAATATCCCAGTTTACATGATTTGCAGCCACCCCACTACATTTTTATCTTCATATGACAAAATAAACACTGGTAAAGACAAAGAAAATCCTGTTCCTACATCCTCACTCTGCCTCTGGTTGTTCTCTTCACTCTGGCTTGTTTGGATGTGTTTTGTCTGGTTGCTGTTGATGATTTTGTTATGAAAAGTGTCTCTGACAGTCTTCGTATCACATGGAGAGAAGCTTCAGGCTCTGGGTGATCACATCTACTGAAAACAAGACTGCAGCATCGGTAATAAGGCATACACCATAGCTGCCACTGGCACTATTTACCCATAGGGAAAAGACATAAAAGAGAAAAAAGGAAATTCATATATATACATATAAAACTGTTTCAAGCAGATACTTATTATCATTGTAAAGATAATTTTATCATCTTTCTGAAGGACCCACTCACACATTTGTATATCACATACAAAATCTATATAAACAACAATTAAATGTGATATTTTTATAAATCTAAAGATACGGAAAGCATCATCATCTGACATGTCGCTGTGCTCACACAAGCACAGCCAGCATTAACACGCTACGCCAATGTTTAGGGCCACAGTCGGTAAACAAGGCCACAGAATGTAATTTTTAATATGGTTAGCAGTGGAAGTCATTTGGAGGTTAAAGTTGAAGTAGTCAAAGACCACAAGCACTGTCTTGTTAAGTGTCACCAAAAGCCTGAGCTTGGCTCTTTACACAAGCTGCCCCCTAACCTGAGCAAAGAAAAAAACTACTGATTGATGGTGTTTACAAATTTGCTAATGTCTGTTGATACTGCAACCTTTCTCCTTAACTGATCCCAGGAAAATAAATGTTGATAGATTCTTGCTGAGAGCAAGCACACTGAACTGGGACCACAAGCCATCTGATGTAAACAAAGTTGATGGAAATATTATTCTAGGAGAGTTTGCTAACAATAATGATCAGCCAGCCAGGCAAGATCACTCATCAGCTGCGCCTTTATCTGCAGCCAAATATCGATATTTCACAAACAATATATTAATCAATCTCATAATTTTCACTCATCTAAAACTAAACATGATAAAATGGTTAAAATTGTTCATAAAATTGTGACAATACTTGGAAAACATTTTAGCCATGAGCCTAGAGCTATAATTAAATGCCAGTAAATTTGATCACGCAATTGACATGCAACAACCAGTTTTACAGTTAGAGTTGAAATATTCCTATGTGATACATTTTTAAAATAATAATATTAGTTATTAATAATATTTGTGGCAATGATAGCAAAATGCAGCAATAATAAGAAAGCCCATTGTCTTATTGTCTGTCACAGGCGCACTGCCTCAAGACAGCAGGCACAGATTCCAAATGATGCTACATCATATGATTCCATTAGAGCCCAGTCAGGGCGGTTAAGCCCAGCCACAGCTGACTGACTGCGTTGGCAGTAATACTGAACAGCTGAGAGAAAATGCTCAGAGAAGGCAATCTACAGGAATAATATATAACAAATGGTTAATACAAACATATCTCCTTTTTTACTGTTTGCTTTACTTCAGCTGACTGTGAGGAAAAGCAGAAGAGTTGAAGCTACCGCTGTCAGTTTCAATTCATAGCCACCATGTCCTCATAGGCACGGCCAGAGAGCGTGTATGTCCGATTTATGAACTAACACAATACACAATACACTGCTGTCAGAAAGGCACTGAATACCATGTAATTCTTAAGGCCAATGGATTGGCTTTAATTAGTCCCATGGATGCAAGGAGAAACGCTACATGAACTGATACGAGCTGACGCCTGGCCCAGCTATGTCATTGTCCTGTCTTGTCTGATCACCTATTAGATTATGCTGTTGGACACCACATAGGTCACCTAGGCACTATCCAGTCAATGACATTCACGAAATACAAGCAAAAATACAAGTAGTTGGCTGATTTCTTTCATGAATTAGGATTTACTCGAACATCTCACTTCGAATCGCCCCTCAAGACTTTGTCAGGCTTTGCCATTTGTGTCCGAGATGACAGCAAATGACGTAGATGTTGTAATCATCCGGCTAGGCGCAGTGATTTAACCTTTAGAAATATATTTCAAGCTCAATTTTAACATATATAGCTGAACAAGACAAATAAGTTCTTTTCTAATGATCATTTAAAAACAGCTATATGTTGATATAAGGGCTCAGAATAAAGTCTTTGTCAAGACAGCTAAAATACAGGCTGAATGTGATGTCATGCAAGAGATATTCCCACTTTTCCACTGCCAGTAAAACCAGTGGGTCACCACAGAGAGGTGGCTGCCTGACATTTATTGAACTGTCAAGCTACAGTCAGGCCAATTCAAAACCATTTACAGCCAAAACAGTATTCAATAAACACTTATCCTACCTTTATATTTTTCCAGAACATCCTCATAAGCTTGGAGATATTCCTGTTCGTCCGAAAGCATATAAGCCTGTGGTGTGCAGTGAGCCATAACCGGGGATCCACAAACTGGACATTCACTAGCGGCGGACAGTGTGTGTAGTGTGTGTGTGCGGGTGTACGTGTGTGTTTGTGTGTGTATGTATGTGTGTGTGCTGGGGACTCAAGAGTGATCGGCGCTGTTGTTGCACTAAAGGAAACGCCCCTACATCCCTCCCTAGTCGGCGGTCTGTCCAATAAACGACACTTCCTCTCCAGGCTTCACCGGACTGATAGGAACTGGAAGGACTGCCGGACGTCCTGCGCTGCAAAAAATATCCGTCTTCTGAAGTCCTTTACGAACTGTCTTAAAATGCTCATTTTGTTTTTAAACTTCAGAAAAACTCTACCTCATGTGAGAAAAAAAAATTAATCGACTTTTTGGAAGAATGTATTTAATATTATATCAAAACTTTAATAGCCCAGAGTGATCGGGCTTATTTCAAAGTAGACATTCATAAAATATCTTAAAGCAGGTGACACTGCATTGGAAACATTGTAATTATCTTACCGCACCTGTAGATTGTTTTTCACGAGCATTTGGGAAGATCAGATTTATCTAGACAGCCCATTTAGGAGGCTCTGAATTTAAAACTGAATACGAGGGTGGATATTTTTTGCAGTGTGTAATTATAAACGCTGTTCCTTGCGTCTTTGTGCCGGTTCATTGCAAGCTCCACTGCATGTTTTGCACAAACTGACACATTTTGCGGGACCGCTTCAATTACAAAATTAAGATTCAGTTGAGATCTAATAAACAACACAGGCCTCAGCAGGCGCCCACCCCACACTTAAGCTTATAGCCTTTTAAACTGGGTTGTTGCACAATTGTGCAGCTTTACGGCACTGCTGTTTTGAATAATTGGATTATTCGACTTTAACTCTTTGCAGTCATTTACATGAATCTGTCAGTATCAGCTGTCACTTTCTACTGTCAGACACATTCCTCTAAGCTACAAGGTGTCAGTGACAATTTAGCACAGCTCAATCATTTTACAGATCACTCTCTGATTCTGCCAGCTATAGATTATCCACAGTGTCTGCTACAAGTGATCAATGCAATGCAAGGGAGTGACAAAGTATAACAATGATCTATAAATCCTCTTTGTAACAGTATCAATCTTGCCAAATATGCCCTCAAACACAAACCAGCAGTTTCCATCTGCTTTGCTTCATTTGTTGAACTCAAAATTGGTCCCAGCTGCTAAATCTTTCCAAACCTGATTTTTATTCAGCAGCTGTAGGGCCAAGAGTGTCCTTGGATGCTTTGATCTATGAGACTGAAGGTTTTACACTCAAAAGAACCTTATTAAGTTAGGTCGTTAGTTGTAAACAACAAATGACTAAGATACACTTATCCTTAGGGAAAAGAACTATAATCCTGAACTATAATCATTATTACTATACAAATATGGGAGACATTACCATAAGACACTATAAGACCCCAATACAAAATATAACAATAGGATATTGTAGTAATACGAAATAAAACAGCTATCAAGTGCAATAACAATACTATAAACTCATTATTGAGTAGGTCACCACAGACGAATTATAAAGTCTTATTGGAATATTATAGCAATACTATGGATTATAATAACCATAATCATAATAATACAATTGGGTGCAATATAGGTGAAACTCGCTTATGAGTATCACAGACCTGATTATAAATTATAATTGGAATATTATAACAATAGTATAGAATATAAAAATCAATGCAACCATGTGCTAAATATGTCTAGACTTGCTGCTGAGCACACTCCCTATGTGAGTATTAGCCTACAGCAGCATAGCAATATGCTGCTTGGTTATGCTGACTTCGCGGAGGTGTTTGCCACTCACCTGCGATCCTGAGCACGGCTCTCTCCGCTGGATCCAGCACGGATCCTCCCTGGATCTTCCTCTTGGATCGCTCATGTCTGGGGAGGTTCCACGGTAAAGTGTCTCCGGGTGCCGGTGATGCCGAGCCAGATTTAAAACTGTAATCATCCTCGTCTGAGAAATCCGCCGAGGAAGACATGGAGCAATGCAGGGAAGGGTTCCCTGAACTGGAGCTCTGTGAGACAAAAGAAATGGGGAAAAGGGAACAATGCTTGTCTTGATTTCACACAGAGCAAAATGAATGAGGAAAACACAGCCATACACCACAGGCCCGCAAGCGGTAAATCATACAGAAAGCATCACAATATCTCTCACCATCGCAGTTGAGTTAAAGAGCGTGATGTAAACGCACGTTAGGTGGTGTGAGGAAGCTCGGTAATACGAGCCACCAGCTCGCAATGACCCATGATAACAATAAAAGACTAGGCACAATAAAAGGCGATGAGAAATCAATCGTATCTGGCTCCCCCGCCAGGTCAACAATAAGACTTACCGCTGTATACATGAAGACCTGTCAGCTGGAAAAACACTATTTATTTGCGTGCTATTAACTTCCCCGCATACATCCGTGTGTCAATTAAAATCGGTGCCACGCCCTTCCAGGGATGCTATCGCCATGAGTTCATCCCTCATCGTAGCATTAGGATGCGGGGTGATGTCAGTCCTCCAGAGAGCTGAACGGATGGTGTACTGCCAAGGCAGAGCTGGACCGTGATGGGAGAACAGGCTGCATGTGTCCCCGCGTCATACCCGGTAGCCCAGGCAGCCAACAACAGCAGCTCCAGCAGCACTGGTGGTGTTACAGCGCCATCCCTACTGAAATGTGTTGGGTGGCTGTAAATAACTCAGAGGCTAGGGGGGGAAATGCCTGCCAGGTGGAACAGCAGGGCACAGGGGCTCTCAAACTTTCTCATGTCAAGGACGGCACAGCACATACACCTCAGAGCACATGGGTTCCCCCTGGGATAAGATGTTCTTTCTTGTTGAGATGACTTTGTACACAATTACATAACTGCCTGTGCTGGAGATGGGGGATATCCACAGTGGGTGCAGTGGGTACAGTCAAACCTCTGAGCAGAACAGGCATCCTGACATATTTTCATCATTTGTGCAAACTGGGGAGAGAAACAATGGTGAAACGAAACTATTTCTTATATGCAGAGCACCATGGTGATCTGTAGACCTCATTCACTGCAAAAAATCTCCATTTTAACAAGTCATTTAGGCTCATTTTCAATTAATTCTGTTTTTTCTTAAAACGGGTGAAAAGAAAATCTGCCAGTCAGATGAGATAATCCCACTTCTTTCCAAATAATCAACCACAATTTTCTTGAATTAAATGTTATTTTTTCTATATTATTGGGCTGATCCTCCTTATTCTGACTTGTTTGTTTCAACATATTTATACTTGTTCCCAGAAATAAATTAAACTCCATTGCGAACAAGTGGGATTATCTCATCCCACAGGCATTTTTTTCACTTGTTTTAAGAAAAAAATATTTTTTAAAGACTCTGAGAACTATGAATATGAGAAGATGGAGGTTTTTTCCAGTGTAGAAATCTCCCTGTTTGATATGAACCAGAATAGCTACAAACCATCCGGGGGGAAAAATCTATACACTCATCCGATTCATCCATGCCAACATTTCCTCTGTTAGAGGGTCTGCTGCTGTCCCTAGGAGTCCTAGCATGGAGTTCATTACTCTTACATGAAAAGCTGACAAAAGGTTCGTTTATTGAGCAAGTTATGAACGGGTGACCTTTACTTCTCTTTTAAGTCTCTGCTGCACCCACTCTGACACAGCTGGTATTGAGCAACTGAGCAAGTACAGGTTAAAATGCGTTAACATAGAAACAGAAAAGGGTGGGGCTGCACAAAATACCAATACCATGAAACTTCAAGTTGCTTAATTACAAAACAATATTGAAAGAAGAAATATATCATAAAAGTATAATCCTGGGCAGTTAAGAGCAGACGGATATGACATCATCAGTAGGTAAACAGCGAATGGGGGACCGCCTTTGAGGCTTCTACAACAGCACCCGGCATGTTTTTACAAGGATATAGCACATAGTTCATGATGCTTGTCAAGAGCAGACTTACATGTGCACACCCACTCTTGGTGCTGGGCCATGTGTGAATCAGCAGAGGGCTGATAACCGACAGCATTATCAGCCTCTTCATCATTTCATCATTTTTCATTGTGATAAAAATTCAGTGGTGAGAAAGGCAGATTATAGTGCACAGGTTCTGTCATCCTTCATAATTCTGACCAGTGACCAAAACAAAAGAACACTCCAAGACTTATGAGAAGTTGATTATCACAATTATGAAACAACTACTAACTTAACTGTCATTGAAATAACATTTATGAATGCTGTTTTAAGGCGGAGTCTCTCTAGAGGATTTCTTCACCACTGTGTTTCATGCATATAGAGAAACATAAAAATATGTGGAAAATGGCAGACTGAGCTAGAAAAATAGTCCTGCATTCTCTGATAATACTTGATATTCTTTGTTCATGAGCTGTAACAAATAAAAACACTGACCCTGTCATGTGTCTGAGCTATGAACGTCACCAGCTAAAACTGTCCTTGACATGTACAAGGAATTTGTTAGTAACATTTTTAACTATTGTTACCCTGGTGTACAGTTCTGCACAATAACCAAAAACATTAAATCCTAATTTTTCCCATTAATAACAATTACAGTTGGAGTGCTCGTACATACTGTATACAGGCACTCTTACAAAGATGAAGCATTCAAAATATTTCTCCCATAAACAAATATGTAAACATTCACATCTGCTTACATGTAGAGTTAATACTGTGTGAAATGAAAATGGAAGTCTAGATAATGGATTGTAAAGGTCAGCTTCTATTAAACCCCGACACAACATTCTGAAACCTAAAAACTGAATTGAAGGTTCAGTTCCCATAAAATGAAAGTGAAAACAAAGAAAGAAAAGAAAGGGCATACGAGAGATGTATGCATTAATCTAATAAGCACTTTCCATTTCTTGTATCGATTTCAAATGACCACCAGGGTAGTATTGTTTTTATATGTCCATTCAAATGTCGCTCATCCACTTTTAGTGATTTTTAGAGATTAAAATCTGGACAGCAATTACTTGGGCAACAGAATGCATTACATCTCAGTAGGCCCATAGCTTACTTATACTAGTCATTGTCATTAAAATAAATTATTTTGTTCCAAAATGATTTATTTTTCAACAATGAGACAAGTCATGCATTCTGGATTATTAATTTTGCTCATATTGGTTTAGGACAGGCATTCAAATACATTATGCATGATGCATGGTAGACTGCTCTACACTAGTTTTAATGTGCTGATCTAATATTAACATAATGCACCATCAGACAAAAGAGACATTACACTGGATATTGTAGTCTGCTCACTCACAGCATGTTTGGTAGCTTTCCTGTTTCCATAAATCTCCAAAATGCTATTCCTGATGCTGGTAATCTGTTAAACCTCCCTGCCATTTGAAATGTACAACAATTACCAAAAACACAACGTTATTTGCTCACTGTCAAGTTAACACTTAATCTGTGCAACATATAACTTCTAACATCAAGAGTCTTGCAATGATTTTAATATCTGCAATATTAAAACCATTGCAGGAAATTGTTGAAGTGCCTTTGCCTTCAGGAAGTGAATGTTGACTGGATTTGGTTTGGAGCCTGCCATCATTATTCTCAAACATTCATGGTCTGTTATCTATTACAACACTACCAATGCAACAACTGCACACACATGAATGGGCTTTTTTGATTATACTCAGTCCAAAAAAAAAAGGCTGTTTATGCAAATTGTCTCCAAAACTGTAATAGACATGTCATGGACCTACTTATTTCATCCTTTTACATTTCGAATGGTGCGCTGACAATTAACATAAAAAATGGCTCATACATAATAAATTTGGATTTGCACAGGCAGACTGAATTACGTGGTACACAGAATTAAGTGCACTAATATTTTCCACTAACGGAGCGATCCATACACTAAGCAGTATGTGCAGGCATGCATGCAGTATGCACAGATGTTGTGTAAGCATCAGGCTCAAGAGACATCCTGGTTTAGTGTTACACTGCATCGTTCTTGACAAAGTGGCCAAGGCCTAAACACGTTTGGTTATGTTTCCTTTCTTCAAGACAGGCCAAACCCATTTTATTGACAGATCAAAGCAGCAGCACATAACAAAAGCATGATGCATCTGAAGGAGATTATGTGCATTTTTTTTTCAAATCTTAGGGCTCTGGGTTCCTTCATCCCTGTTTCATCAATTTTACATCCCTTGCAAAAATGGACCAATCTATAAATCAGGCTCCTGTAAGGCTGTCATGCTTCTCTCTCCCCATCCTCTAGTCTATTTTCACTCCGCTGTGTGAAAAAGTGCTAAAATGCTGATGTACGGTGAGCCCGGACTTGTTTTAAAAATGGTCCTGTGGGTGCTATTTCAGGACTGAGGGAACACGGGGAAACAGAGATGTAGAGCTGAAAGGACACGGGGCCCAAAATGGTGGTGAGGGAATAAAGGCTAAGTTGCTGATCCACATTAACTAAAACTCCAGGCTGATGTTCTCATGCTGAACCATTAAACTGCCGGCAGATTTAGAATGGATTAGAAAGGACAGCTACGAGCATATTATTAAACTCAAAACAAATAAGGCAGGGTGAATGCAAACAAATTACAGAACCTGTCTGAAATGCAGCATTAGTATTAGAAATTCTCACTGGACATGAGAATAATAGCAAAATGAATAAAATGAGAATGATACACAGTTTTATGAGTTTCAAATGGGTTAAATGCTCTATGATTTGTTTGTGTCAGGTTGAAGCATGATGGCTGCAGCATCTTTCTAAGAAACTGTGCCTGAGTAAAAACATTAAAGGAGCATGGTGGTCCAATTTGAAGTCTTTTTATCAGTTTTCCTCATGCATTTTAATTGGGGAGCCAGTGCTATTTCTTATAACACATGACTAAAAATAAAACTAGTTTCACAAGCTATCATGAGGGTCCAGATTGTTTTTATGTTACAGGGACTTAAGAAGGCTTTGGCAACATTTTAACATTTAAGTTATTTTTGGTAATTCTTAGATTAGATCATCTATATGATGGTCATTGTACAAATGGCTAATTTATGTTTGAGTTTGTGGGCTTGAGAGACAAACTGTCAAGCTGTTAAAGAAACATCCTTAAAAAGGACACCCTGAGTTCAAGTCCTGTATCTGTAAATCTTTGTCCTGCCAAATTTTTCCTAGCAGATTCTTATCATTATTGTTAGTCATGACTAAAGTTAAGGGGAATACCTACAGGTTTGCGTGTGGGTGTGACTTGTACAGACTGGTAAAATTCTGGCAGAACTCTCTTCTTCACTTTGCGTTTCCTCAGAGTTGATGATGAGTCTGGATCACTCTCAGGAACCTCGACCAGACTAGGCTTTTCCTCTGCCACTCGGATGCGTCCACTTCTTCTGGCGTGGCGTGGACTGTGTCTGAAGCCCTGCAAAACATGGGCAAGTGTCAAACTGGCAGCAGATTTACTTTGCCCTTCAACAGACTTTGATTGCATGAGAAATTAAAAGCTTCCTTAAATTAAAGATGTGCTTTTGGTTTCTTAAGATTTGAAGCCAGCATCTGTTGGCCATCGCATTGCCTCGACAAATCACAGCTAAGCCGGGGAAGTGAATTGCTGTTCTGGCTGTATGACTTTTTGGAAAACAACTGGATTTCAACAGTGTGATGAAAAAATGTTGCACTTTGAAAGATGTTCAGCAGCTCCAAGATTTGAACTGAAAGGAAAATAGAAAGTTGCAACATCATGTAGAAAATTTCATCTGTCACCTTCTTGTTGAGATTATCTTAATATGTTTTTCATACAGATCAGTTTATTTTTCGAAGTGAATATTTTTTGGTCACAGAGGGGGAACAGAGCCACTTTTACTTGTGGGCCATGAACAGCACCAGGGCTTAATGATTGGGGGGAGTGTCCTGCCCTGCTGTAATGTCCTTGAACAAGACACTGAATCCCTGTACCAGCCTCAGCAGTGCTACAGGCTGTAACTGAACTT
>OMLF01020891.1:0-12071 GCA_900302615.1 Holocentrus rufus | reverse complement strand
AAAAGAGAGGGGTGGAACCTAACACGGCTAGTAGTAGCATATGGTTTCTTGTATTGTTTAGATGCATTTTACATTTATTTAAATCGCCAAATTCCGTGCTTTCATTTTGAAAGCAGACCGGTAAACAGGAAGTGAAGATTTTCTGTCTTCTGCGTGCTTGACGCAGTTGGGCAGACACCTGACATGATGACAAACATCACAAAATAGAGTGTGAATTTCCATCTGACCATGTCCAGTTATTTTTTCATTGTCGTGAGTCTGAATATAGACCGCTGTACTACCTTTGGTTGGTCTTTAAAAATTAAACAGCAACATCACCTAAATTATTTATTGGTAACACATGCGCAATGCGCACATCACAGTCCGTAAATAGTCATGCAGTCCTCGATAAAAGTCGAAAGAAACAGGCTTGTCACATTATGATGCGTGAAATAATTAAGAGGGCTGCAAGAAACCTTCATATAAAAGTTAAGATTTTCACAGCTCTGGATTATTAGTGCCGACTGACTGAAGCCCAGTAAGGAAAAAAGTTTATCCTACCTCTGATCGAAAATGATGCGCTCGGAGGCCAACTGCTAGAACAGATAAAAGATGTTAGAATAAGCTACTGTGATCTAACATTCACCATTACGCATGACATGTCAAAAAGCCCTGACCACTGCATGCATGGAAACCGAATGTCATTGCACACTTTTGGGTTATGGTGCAGCCTAAAAGAGGATAACCTAAATCGTCTTATTACGCAGTAAAACCTTCGGCACATTCAAAATTTGCAGAGTTTGCTCAGATATACCTACTGCAGGTGATCTATAAGCCTAATGGACATTAACTATTCTGTTTCATCTATAGAAGATACAGATTATGAATGACTGACTAGGTAGACTATGACATGCCAGGATTAGGAGATGCGGCTGGCCTGTGCTACTCACCGCGGCTCTTGGAGCGTCCGGACAGCACAGATTTTATTGGATGCTTTCCATCACGAAGCCTGCGATGCCAGCAGCAGAAAAACAGAATTGTCGCAATAGTCCCAAGCAAAAGCAACAATAATAGCAGCACACATTGAATACTGTATGGTCTCAGTAGGACCAAAAACGCCGCAGCGATCATCATAAGACGAGATGTAGGGCAGATCCCGTTGCTACAGACAGCTGGCTCCGCTCCTGCCGTAATATCGCTAAGAGCTTAGGATGAGAATAAAGGCTTTTGACTCAATCTGACACATGTGAATCATCGCAGAGCAAACCGTGCAAAGCATGAGGTTCAAACTAGTCGGACCAAGCTATTGATATCATATTGTGAGATACAATCCATGACTCAGCACAGACGTAAGTTTTTTTTTATTTTTTTATTTTTTCTAACAGGGGCATGCAGGGAGAGTCAGCAGTTTCATCTGAGCATCGCAGTATCTGCTGCAGACTAGACTGCCTTAACGAAAAATACTATGGTATTGTTATAGCTAAGAAGAGACTTTAGAGAGTCATTTGTAACCTTAGTGTAACTCTGTGGTGTTTTTAGAGCCTATTTTATCCCCATAACATTTCTGTAGAATATTATGTAGCCTATATTTGAAATTTTGCTGGGATAGGCCTATTTGTGGGCTATATGAGTATAAAATGTATAGTCTAGTAAATATAAAGGGGCTAAAATGACTCAGCTAAATGACTGTATGCTAAAATATAGAACTATATCTTCACAACCAACACGCATTTTTATTTGAACCTCACCAATCATCTATTTCTCTGTCTTAAATATCTGCTGTCTAGTCAGCTATGTCACTGTCACAGATGAATCATGGTTAACAGTGACTTAAAACCTATCGATGTATTTTGTTATCAGGCGGAAAGATATGTCTCCTTTCTGACAAAAAAAAAAGAAAAAAGGAAAGAAACAGAAAAAGATAAATTATTGGCGACACGTCCACAGCTCCACCACACAGCCCTGACAGTCATTACGTAACCCGGAGTCTGGCTTCACAACCTGTCAAGACGAGGTGAGAGCGCACTGATTTCATAGATCTTTAGATGGGCGGGGCTCTTCCGCTGATGCTCGAAAACCATTTAGCTGAAACTCCGTCCATGCGGGACACGCCGCGTCAAAAAGGAACGCATTACGAATGACGTTCCAGACCAGGCTAGCTGTTAGCGCGTTTACGTTTGATTTGCCATGTTTTACACAGCGAGGAAGCCCTAAAAGTACATAACAGTCAGACGAGCAGGTAATATGTGGATCGACTTTGGCATTTTGCTGATTTCACCTTTGCACTGTCACCTACCTGTTTCAGTCCTTAGCATTAGCGTGACTAGCGTGCAGTTTTGGGCTGTTGCTGTTGAACAGTTCGGCTAACGTTGGCTAGCATGCTAACAGTTAGCTAGCTAGTCCTCTGTAGATTGCTCGCAATGCAATGTGCCCAAATCTCTGCATATCTGCTGTTTAATTAATATTAACGCGTTCTTATTCTTGTCCATAGTTAGACCACCATTAAGCATTTCAGACGCATTTCTCCTCGAAAACCCAGTGGGATTCGAATAACAATATTTAAATTTTTCAGGTCAGTTGGAGTTAAGACACCTGCGAAGACACCTTCAGATTTTTGGTGTTTACATCTCGCGGTCTTGGCCCAGTCTGCTGTCTCCTGTTCCAGTGGTTGATGGGCGCAAATCATAACGTTACTTAAATAAACTTAGTCACATATATGCTATAATAATTTTGAAATCCTTGTCAAAAGCGAGAGGAAGTGCTTCTTGTGTGTTTAAAGTTTTAAATAATGGCATGGTGTCCTCTCCCAGGTCAAGTGCTTCAAAATTTAGATGTAGTTTGTTTTTCTCCAGGTTCAGGCAATGTTCTCTCCCACTGAAGCAGACGGCGATGAGGTGGAAGAAGAAGTGGAGTTTGTATCAGTAAGTGATGTGTATCTCTTTCAAAGTTCAAATGTTGAAATGGTTATTTTACACAAACCGACAATCAATACATAACATGAGCACTGCCAAGAAATCAGTTGCCTTATCAGAGTAACAGAGAAACAATTATTTGTTTCTCAGACATTCACTGAACTCCAAATTGTGCAATAACACTTTGGTCAGTTTGGTCTATTGATTTTGGACAGTTTTCTAGATTTTCTTATATGACAAGTGCATGACTCAAATAACGTACCTGACAGTGGTTATGATGTAAACATGCACTGTTTTTACCTCAATAATAAAATGACACTTATTTTGCAGATACTTAACAGTAAATTTACTCAATCAGGACTTAGTGGTAGTAGTCTTGTAGTCGTAATTTAGATCTTTCCAGAAACACCATCCTGTTTGTTCAGTCTATCCGTGTGTAAGAGAGATGAGAGCACACACATACATACATGGCCCCTCACCTTAAATCAGGCATTATTAATGATTTTGTTTTTTACAGTTACAGGCACACTGCAGAAACATGGACATTTCACAGAAACACACACCGACACTTAAGAACTTATGAACATGCCATTCATAGATTTAAAAACAATACGAAGTATTTTAAAATCAATTCTTTGTTTTACTGTGAGCCAGTAAATAGAAGTTAAAATAGGAGTGATGTGTTCAAACCTTTTGGTTTTGTTTAATACTCTTAATACTCTGGCTGTAGTATTCCAAATGACCTGGTGTTTTTTTGGCACCTGCTTTGTCAGTCCATCAAAAATGCATTAAAACAATGTAGTCTATTAGAAATAAATGCATGAACCAGATTTCCAGAGTCTGACTCTGGCAGGAAGCATCTCACTGTGTTTGTGGAGCTCAAACCATCAAAAATATGCATGTGAAAATTAGCAACTGAACACATCACAGCTGAAAACCTACAACCGCCAGCTGTATGTTTACTCTGGGGCATCGACTTCTCTCCACTCTGCTGGTTATTCTGAACCACCATACTGTTCTCCTCTGGCTGTCACCTTTGGCAACCCAAATTTCACTGAGTCTGCTTCACCACACTCAGTGAATCTTGGGAAAGCTTGCTTCACCACCAATCATCAACCACCACAGAAAACATAGTAGGCCAATACGCATATAAGTTGGTGCAAAATACCTGTTCTAAATTATTCCTCCATTGCCCATTCCCCTTTGGCTGCAGAATCAGTATAGAAATCTGCCCACTCATTGTGTTCTGATTCCTTTCTGATGTCATCGACCTCAAATTCATCGAATTCATAAATACAGTATCTTGTTAGCTTTACTTAATTCATTCAGTATTCTAGTTTTGCATTTGTATATAAGCTCATTTATTATGCTTACATTTATTCATTATTCATCACATTATTTGTAGTTTCTAGTTGGCAGTTAAATAAATATCTCCACTGAGAGCAAGTCCTTGCCTGTGTGATTTCTTCATCTCAAGGGTGATGTAATCACTGTCTTTGTTCTCACTGTGCCTATTATTAATCATTTTGTAGGTATTTTTGCCACAGTTTTAAAGAACAAACATTCCGAATGCCCAATGCCAGTCTCCCACATATTGAGGGACGATTTACTGTTGTCATAGTAAACTGTTATTATGGATGCAATTACCTACACAGAGATATTAGTTTTAGAGGGGCTACTGATTAATGTAGGCCTCTTCTATAGCACTAAATGTCATGGTTTGTTTTGTTGCACTCACTTCAGGAGGGTCCTCTCAGACCGGTGCTGGAATGTATTGATCTGCTGAGTGATAGTGAGGAAGAGGGAAGTTCAGCATCAGCAGATGTGGTGAGCATCGGTCAACATAATTTTATAAAGTAATAAATAGGCCCACTAGTTTCTAACTATGTAAATGATGTGGATGCCTAGTATTTTTTACATTTTTGTACCTTTTGTTTTCCTGTAGCTTGAAGATCAGATCAACCGTCAAAAAGCGCGTGTTGCTTCTACGTTGGACAGACTAGCACAGCAAGTTGCTGTGGAGAAACAGGAAAGAGCAGATAAATGTAGAGCCTTTAAGGTAAGGATGCTTCAAAGTACAGTGAGTAGCTATCATTTTGTTTCTTTATACGCTTTCCTTGCACTGTTTCTTTGAGAATCATTACACAGAGTCTCTAATAACAATGTTGCAGCTTGCTTGTCATCAAGTATATCAAGTAAATAGTGGTGCCTAGGTGGTTGTCATTTTACGTATTGGACCTAATTCTAATACATTCACTGAATTCAGGCTTCAAGAATTGATTCACTTGGGGAAGAAGAATGATTTTCATTAGCGGTTTGCTGTGTCATTCCTTATAATTACAGTGTCAGAACCAAGAGATTAGTCTCCAGTCTGCCCTTCCAGTTTTCATGTTGTGAAAACATCTGATGCATGCCTTTACACAGTAAAGGCATATATATTACATAGTATTTAAACAAACCAAAAAAATTTGATTGTTTATTTTAATTTAATTAAGTTTCTTTTTTTTGCCACTGTAAAGTAGCATCCACAGTGGCATTGGAAAGTATGTAATCCTTGTGCCATTATTTGGGTTTGTGGCTCATTTTGAATAAAAACATTTGATAATTTTATGTATTTTCATATAGATAAAGGGTTATGTTATTTAATAGATAATACATATCCTTCAAGGCTTTTATTTACTACTCTGCAAGAATGAGTGAACATTTAATACTTCCAGCAGTTAATGTAAGTTAATCTCCAGCTCAGTCCTAGAATCAGTCTCCGTATGATGTTAAGCAGCCTTTCAAAGTCCAACCTGTAACTTAAAACACAAGAATCTGTTTGCTTCCTATCTAAAAAAGGACTGGGTCGATTAAGGTTAACTATAGAAGGAACAGTGCCATCCAGTGGACGCAAGAGAAATAAAACAAGCAACTAAAGTGAAGCATGAAAAGAACATTCAGCAAACTTGTCAATACATTAGAAAGTTTATTAGTACTATTGCAGTGCCTGTTGAAAATGTGCCTGTCAGAAGAGGCTGATTGCTTGGCATGCAGTGTTGCTGCTTGCAGCTTTCTGAGGGCTGCAGCGTGTGTTGGTCAGTGTCGTTTGTTACTGCCAGAGTTGGCTGCTCTGCTCCGATAATGTTAGTCTGTGGGTACTGCCGTAGAAGTTTACATTACTTCATGTTCTTCTCACAAATATACATCTCAAAATGCGTGCAGCTGCTCCCTTTTTTATGATGAACTACAAAAGTCTTGGTGTGCGTGCTTTGAAACTCTTAGCATGTGCCTGGGTGTTGCATTGCCCTCACAGTTGTGTTCCACATTTTTTGTTCCATCAATCAAGATGATAACTAACAATTAGAAAGACACATTATTAGGTTAATGTTGCTCTTTCTCTGCTCTTTATGTTTTTCAGGAGAAGGAAATCTCACAAAAAGTTCACGGGCAGCGGGAGTTGGCCTTTAATTCCAGAAATGGAAGTAACCAGGATGCAAAGCGCTGTGTAGACATGTGGCTTAAGATGCCAGGTACATTTTTATTCTGGGTTAAAAAAAAAATGTTAAGGTTTTTTTTTGTTTTTTTTTTCATTTCATCAGTGGGAAAACCACTTACAATGCTGCTGTGTTTCAGCAATTTATGAACTATATGCAAATAGTTAGACTCTACTCTTGTGTTAACTCAGGTCTTCGACCAGGAGTGATCAATGGTGGCTTTGGAGGAAGGCGCAGATCTGCTCCTTTCCCCAGCAACAGTTCAACCAAACATACCTGTCCAGTGATTAACTGTGGTCGAGTCTATGAGAGTGTGCATCTCCTTGAAGGTCACTTAAAAAGGTGATACTTTACTCTTCCTGTGTAGTGTAGGACTGTAATGCCTTTGTAGTTACATTGTACTTGCAGAGTGCAAATTAGCATAATTTTTAATAACTGTTGCTTTATAGGTTTGATCACTCCCCTTGTGACCCAGCCATCTACCTTAAAGGAAACCCGTCTGAGCTTTATGCTTGTGTTGCTTGTGGCAAGCTTTTTCCAAATAAGGACGCATGGAGGATCCATCTTCAGTCTAAGGTTGATAACTTTTCCAACATTTATGAAATATGCCTGTTCTTAAAATGCCTTAGTGGTTACTTCTTTTGTTTCCTTAGATTTGTGTACATGATTGACATGAAGTAATATTATATTGCATTAAAGAAAATAAACTGAAGAGAGAAGTATTTATCTCTGATTTATGCATAATAATTCTTATTCTTTTTGAGGAGGGAAATATTTTGAATCATGGTGGAATATGAGGTCTGTTTGATTACTAGGTGTCCTCATCCAGCGTTGACGGCCACACCATCACCCAGACTTCTCAAATGATTGTGTGCTTTGCCTGCCCTGCCTGCTACCTCCTTTTCAACCTCCGCGATGAATGCCTTCAACACATGTCAGCCAAAAACCACTTCATAGAGTCACTTCCCATGAATGGTGAGGGTTTTCTTGCTCACTGAATTATATCATGTCTGTTTTTTGTACCTTGCATGCAAGCCATTCTGAGATTTGAATAATAGAACATGCTTTCAGAAGAAGGGAAGTGTTATGTCTTTGTATTTTTGTATTAACAGTATGTCAGATTTCTAAAGTGTGCATGGCGATTGAAAAATTATATTGGTTATAAAAATAAAAAAAATCTTTTGTTTGATGTGTAAAATTTTAAGTATTTCCTAGGTAATATATATTTTTTAATATGTTTTCATAAAACTTTTGTATTTTGGATTTGGCGCTGTACCTAAATGTATTTTCATAATGGATATACAATGGTCCTCTGCATACTATACAGAGGAAATATTTTGAATAACTTATAACTTTTTGGCTTTTTGCTTCACAGAAGACTGTGATTTAAAGAAAATGCTCAGGCAGGGTAACATGATTAAGACTGAGAGCATGTTTCAGCATAATCTTTCTTTTTTTTTTTTTTGTAAGTTCCCAGTGGAAGGCGATTGCCGATTCCCATCCCACGGTATGCTAAGAATCGTGTCATCGCTTTGTGCAAAGATGTAACTTTCAATGTCCGATGCACTGTATGCCGGAAAGTACTGAACACGCATCAAACAGCTCAAGCACACTTCAAGTAAGTTTTTGTGCGATATTTTCTTTTTATGTGCATGCAGAAGCATCTTCTGACATTGAGCAGTGTTACATATGTATATAGCATACATTTGCTTTAATTCACATCATTGTCAGTCAGTTATTGGGGATTTTTATTGTTCTATTTTTTCTTTCTTTTACTTTTTCTTAGCGTGTATTGCAGACAGGGCGGAGCTGTTGCCGAGGCTGATAAAACAGTAGTTCAGGTAATGAAGCAGCTGCAAGTGCAAGGGCAGTGCGCCACCTGCTGCAAGATCTTCTTCAGCCAACTTGAAATGGAGAGACACAAAGAGTCGACCCAGCATGATGTGGAGGTCAACGAAACAATGGAGAGAGCAATTCTTCATTACTGCAGTTTCAGTGAAATTCAAGACACCAGAAGAGCGAAAGAAGCACAGGAGAGAAGGCTCTCCAGAGGCGCTGAAGTACCGCGACAAAAGAGAGACAAGAGGGGAGATTCTGTAGAAACTCCAGCCAAGCGTCAGAGACTCAGCCAAAGTGTTGATGGCAGCGGTAGCAGAACCAGGCACTCGATACTAGCATGGTTCTGTGAGTGTGATCTACGTTTCTCAGAGGAGGCCTCGGCCACTAATCATCTCCTGGCTGTGAACCAGATCTTCCATCAGTGTGGTGTGTGTGGCAAACGCATGGGTGAGTCTTCAATCGCCCGCCTGCACATGAGTCGCTTCCATGGCGGGGCGCATCTCTCCAACTTCCTCTACCACTGCCGCCTGTGCAAAGTGGACATGCCTCGCTACGAAGACATCCTATCGCACGTGTCACAAGCTCACAGCGGCCACACCTACTTCACTGAAAGAGAAGTGTTCGAGGAGCCCGCCGCGGTCATCGATGCCAAGCCGTCCACCAGCGGCGCAGTCACTTTGCGTGGAGACTCTAAGGCCGCCGCTCCGCCAACCACAGCAGGGGCCCGTCCCTCAAAACCAGTCCAGTCGTGGATGTGCAGGATGTGTGAGGACATCTTTGATTCAGAGGCAGCCGTCCACAAACACTGCAGCGATGTGACCAGCCACAGCTTCCAGAGATTCATGTGCGGCCACTGCCCCCAGAAATTCTTTAAGGAGTCCACCGTGCGCAGGCATTGTATGAACGAGCACGATGGGCAGATCAAGAGCTCTTACTTCTGTGGCCTCTGCGACAGCATGCAGTTCGAATCTGAGGGCGAGTTCTCAGAGCACTACAAGAGTCTCCATAGTAAGGACTACCACTGCATGGATGGCGCTGAGGTTGATAGGCCTCCTCTTGCTGAAAGCACCAGTCAGCTTGAGTGCTTGTGCCCATGCATGGGCTCAGAGAAGAGCAAACAAGAAAGGAAGGCTGCCTATACACAGTGCATGAGGAATCTGGCCACTGAGGGAAAATGTCAGTACGTGTGTGCTCCCTGTGGTGTATCTGTGAACTCCTTCGCACAGATAAAGACTCATGTCCATACAACACACACAGCTTTGAACCTGGAGAAGACATTTGACGTAGAATGCAGCACTTGCCAGGAGAGTTTTATGGGTGTACCAGGTTTCCATAAACACTACCATTCCCAACACTGTCAACTGGAACCTTGCCTGAGCTCCAAGGCCTGTGAGGGAGAAGAGAAAGCAGAGCCCACCCCTGTAAAAATACTCAGTGCTGTGGAGATCAAACCAGAGGGTAAGTCAGTTTTTTAGATCTATCTATCTATATCTATATCTATAATATTTTTTAACACATTATTAATTCTTTGCTTTTGCTAGCAGAGTGATTTTATTTTTCTTTATCATCTTGCTGTTGCAGAGATTGAAGATGACAAGCTGGCTCACGTTTTGAACTTGGATAAAGCCAAAAAAGAGAGCGATGCCCATGAAGGTGAGATGAGGTCATACAGGCAGGAGTACTGTACTACACCTGCAGATTAAAATAATGAACTGCTAGTTTCTAAATGCTTATTTGTGCTTATAAAAAACAGTTTCAAATACAAATTATTAAATACGATTTTTTTTGCTGCTTTTTAATGAACAAACTTTTCTTCCATTATGGATTCCATTACAGACGAGTTAGATGAGGAGATGAAACAGGCACTGGCCCTCAGTGCAGAAGAAGCAAGAGAGTCAGCAGGTGTGTATGTGTCTGAGAGAGAGACAAAGAGATTTCTTTCAGTGTTTTCCCTGATAAAGGTTTAGTGGTGTCTCGACTACATTTCTTAACTTAAGGTGTTTTTCTACTCCCACTCAAACTATATTCCACTCTTATAGATATCTATGGTGTTACAAAATGAATCTTAATCACAGGTTTTATGATACATTGTTCTTGGTTACTGGCTATTGCTACTCTAAAGGCCATCTAGTGTGTTCCCAGCCTTTAGTGAATAGAATTGATTTTTTTCCTCCCTGACAGCACCATGGCTCAAGATTGGCACTCAGTCCATGAAAGCAGTTGACTGTCTTTCACCCTGACTGAGACTAAAACTGTTGATAATGCCAGAAATTTATTTGCCATGCACCCTGTGATCCTGAGTCATCCCTCTCTTTTGCATTACTGACAAGATGCGTATGTATTACGTAGCCCCAGTTCTAAATCTCTCAGGCTTTTTTATGTAACTGCAGGGTGTGGTTCCCATCAGCAAGCATCCACCCTGCTGAATTATCCTGAAGCAAGACACTGAATCCCCACCAGCTTCAGGGCTGTTATGTGGCTGACCAGCGCCCTGTTTTCCCTATGAAGGGGTCAAGTGAAAAGAGAAATTCCCCAAGGGGATCAATAAAGTATCATTAAATTACATTTAATGTTTCTTAATCTCTTCCAGACATATTCTTCTACACAATCTGTCATCATCAGTGGTGGGCAGATTACTTCCCATACAGATTATCTTTAGTCTACTTACTTCTGGCATCTTATTGAATAGATCACAACTGGTTTTATTTGTGCAGACATTTGCAAACATTTTGCTCTGGTAACATTTCTTACCATCTTTGTTACAGGGTAGGGTTTATAAAACATCCACATAGCTAATGGTGTATTAACATGAGCCATTAGGGTGCCACCAGGGAGTTTTAAACTGGCCATCTATGAAATATAATCTGCATGCACTGTAGATTCTAGCATCAAGCCAGGCCATGCATGTTGTAATAAGTTAATGTTAAGGGTAGGATTAGTTTCTCCATGTCCAATTCAGTCATATATTTGTCACTGTTTATCTTACAGTATAAGTGTCAAAATATGAAGTAAAATATGAAAATGCAGTAATGTTTTAAATTTTACTGCTGAGACAGTTACAATGGACAGTCAACCAATGCTTTGCCTTTGTAGAAGGGTGGTTATAGAATTTTTAAAGCAAGTCCATGGATGGATTTGATACAAACAGGGAATACTTTCAAATAGGAGAGAGAACCATAGTTCTGTTTTTGAAGAGGTGTGGCTATGAAAGTCCTTCATCATTAGAATTATTTTTCTTGTTTTTAACCTTACTATTTACTGTCAAAACGGCTGCTGCGAAAAAAGGTCTATTCAGATGAGATTAAAGTCCCTGGGCACCCACACAGGTGTTTTCAATATGTCAGTTGATTAGACCTCTCAGGTTGATGTTGGGCAGAGCTATAACGAGGTCAGCTTTGACCATGGTCAGCTAATATCCTGTGATAAAGAGGGGCTACAGTGTCCTGGTCAAACAGTGAAACGGCAATCAAGCATGGTCTGTACACACCTGGGCTTTAACCTGCTGTTAAAAAAAATTAAAGGCAAGAAGTTGGACATCATTTACATGGATATTAGAGGTTAATGGGGACATCTAAATAAGATGCCTGATAAATGTTATGATAATGATATATAGAGCTTTATAGGATTAATAAAAAATGATGCATTTTAATAAAAAAGTAATGCGAAGTAACAGGAAAGAGGATGAAAGATTTAGTGTGGGGTAATGAGAGTCATGAGATGGACCCCATGTTAGGGTACCAATAAGCCCGTAAGCAGAAACAACAGGAAGTAGTTATTGGTTTCTTATAGCTGTTTGAATGATCAGTACAACATGATGAAATATTCATCATCATGCACTTCATGAACTTGGTCTCGTCCTGAAGAT
>OMLF01020890.1:31727-55019 GCA_900302615.1 Holocentrus rufus | reverse complement strand
GCATCCCCCTTGTTCTTTGTCACTCTATCTCCCCCGCCTTTTTTTTTCTCCCACCCTCTATAAGTCTCTCTCTCTCTCTCTCAGCCTTATCTACCCTTCCTTACTCCTAGCCTTATTTCGCTCTGCCTGTCTGCTTTATTAAAATATTCTGAATTGAAATAAGCGGCGGCGGGCTTCGGGAGGTGTTTGCTTGACTGTTGGTCTGTCCGTCAGTCTTCCCGGATGAATTTCTGACAGACAGGTAGCCCCGAGGTGTCAAAACATCCAGCTGGCCATCTGACCAGAGAAAGAGATGAGTGCATTGGACAGTGAATCACATCTACTCCAAATGGGGAGTCAGGGAGAGAAAAAAAAGCCTTTTAATTTGTTGTTTTCCGTCTGGCTGTCCGTCACTGGGCTCCAAAACAGAATCAACAGTTTCATTTAAAATGTGTCAGCCCTGAAGTGGGCGGAGTCAGGAAGTGAACGCTGGAATACGTCTCAACAGTGTTTAATTGGCCTTTTAAATGTCTTGGACACTGATATAGCAGCCAGACTCATTTCTAATGTTCCTCCATAAGAAATAAATGAGCTTCCACCCCACTCCCATATTCCGACTCTATCATTTAAATGCCTTTTTAATGAAGTAGTTAAGCCACGCCATGATGTTTCACCACATACACATCCATGCACTTGGCAATCAGCACACAGAAAGATGAGCTAAACACACTCGGCGTTCCTATAATGATTAAACAACCTTCATTTAAACCCCATGCATGGCAAAGCTGCTGATCAATTAACAAGATTTACTGTAGCGGCTCTGGACATCCTGCTTTCATGGTAAACAGTGACTTGTGTCCTACTGTAGGGTAGACCTTCCTTCATCGCACCCTGGGGATGACTTGTAGCAGAATAAACAGCCATTTGGACCCTCGTCTCTCTCCGCTGTGACTTTTTCCATGGAAATATGCGGCTTGAATCAACGCTCTGATGACACACAGCCATCTGTTGTTGTGCTAAGTGTGTTAGGGCATGAAGTGAAGAGAAAACACAGAATCTCGGAATTCTTACCCCCAAAAATACAGAGCAAATACACATGCACATACATACACACAGAGTGCTTAGTTGTTGTCATGCCACACAAGCACATACACACACTCACACATGCATATGCAAACACACATGCGCCCACACACGCGCACACACACCTCCTCCTTTGGTCCCCAGAGTCGCCCATCCTGAAAAGGCAGAACTGAGGCCTTTTCAGTTTTTCACTTCATAGAACATAGCTGGGGAATCAAATAAATAATAGACAAAGAGAGAGCGATAGTGATAGGACGACAAGTCAATGCCTCCTTTCTCTGCAACAGCATGGCGCACCTCTGAAGAACCTCTGAATCCCTTCCATTCTCCATACAACGGAGAGGACCAATAGATTAAAACTGCATGGCATACAGCGCTTAAATGAATAGCGCTAAAAATACATCCTTTTCACTGCAACATGAAAGGAAACTGCCTTTCCCCTGTCCAGTATTGAGCAGCCATTGATTTCAAGACAAAGGCTACACCTCCTCAAAGAGGTAAGAAAAATAGCAATCATACAGGCAATTATTTTCAAATGCGCCTGCAGCGGCCGATAATGTCAACGCGCCTCTCTTCCTAAATAAAAGGAGGGAAGGCAGGCGTCAAAGCTGCAGGCCCACTGCCGAAGACGAATGAGCCCATCCACAGAATGCTGTGCTTTCATCTGGGCAGCATGACATGGCGCCCCGTGCAGTGAGAGGCAGAGCCGGGCCTGGGGGAGACACACACACACAGACACAGAGAAGAATATAGATTCCCTATTCAGCTCTGTGGCCCCAACACCAAGGCAAACGCCTTCTAAAGACCAGTGGCCAGATTGCCAGTGGCTTTCTCTTGTATCCTGGCCATAGACAACAATCACTGGGGCTCCATAGCCTATAGCATATTTCTCTCTATGGGGCAGCAGCACACAGCGGGCCTCTATAGCTGGACCGTTTCTAAGGGTAGAGTCAGAGATTCTCCCTCACTAGACTTACTACTTCAGACCCAAGCCTATTCATTTTGATGTGCCGAGGCAAGAGCATCAGCATCTAAGGAAGGGGGGGAGAGAGGGAGAGCTGCTGGGTCTAGCCCTCCACACACTGCTGAACTTACTCTGATGTTTTGAATAGAAATCTTCACTGGACTGGCTTCAAAGGAGGAAGATCGAGAGGCAGCAATGAAGGGGTGGGGCGAGGGAAGGAAGGACTTACTGGAGCGAAAGTCAACAAAAAAGAGGTCAACCTAGGGAGAGGCCCGACCGCTATGTCTGAATGTCAAAATCAGACAGGCCAGAACCAAGTAAAACAAGGATTTGTTTCCTATTTTTGCTTTTGTCTTACCGACTATTTCCATCCTAAACAGCCTAGCCCGCTACACACAGAATTACTTACGCCCCAGTTTTCTAAAGTTAACAGATTGAGAGAGGTAGAAAATGGGAGCAGCAAAGCATAGAAAAAGGTAGAGAGGGATGGACCGAGCACTAGGGATGGGCAAATGAATAGAAGCGGTAGGTAGAGGAGAGCGTGAGAGAGAGAGCGAGAGCGTCTCCTCTCTTATCCACTACTCATGTGCTGCAGAGGAAAGCCCTGCGGTCCATGCCTTAGGCCCTGAGCCCACGCTTGGCCTATCAGTTTAAGATCAAAAAGAGCTCGCTTTAGCAAGACATATGGACTGAATAATGCATCCACTGTATTTCCACAAGGTTGGACAGAGTGAGTGGCAGAAAAAAAAGAGAGGTGAATGTGTGAGTGTCTAAGTGTGAGTGTCATATACTTGTTTATCATGCATGCATGTGTGTGTGTGTGTGTGTGTGTGTGTGTGTGTGTTTGTGACTTTCTGTCTGGCAATATGTTTGTTCTAAACCAGTATTTCCATAGGTCGACTTCCCCCTCCATAGTGTCATTCACTGTGATTGGAGAGGGGATACGGTAGCCTGTAGCATGCTAGAAATGGGCCTCTGTGATGTCTCATTTGAATAGTCTGACAGCCAGGGGCTGAGGAGCAGCCTTGAAATGAATTATGAATACGAGGTGGGCGCAAGTTTCCCTGCAAACTGCTGAGAAAAGGTGAAGCACAAAGTCAAGTTCAGTCAGAGACAAACCAGTCTTAAATCCCACCAGAGGTCAGTCCCACTCCAGCAAAACAACAGCTTGGTTATATCCTGAGAGAAGAGAGCTACATATGAATGCATGTTATATATTTAGCCTATGCTAGGTTTTGTCGAGCCTGTCTAAAGTGACCTCAAGAGAAGGAGTCAAAATAAAGTGTTATGTTGGGAAAACTGACTCTGACATATTAATGATACATAGTGAATTTTTCACACTAGAAAAATACCTGGAATTACAAAAAGAATCAAACTCTGTGATTTGGGCAAACATCATAAAGCATCACCTTTATTAAAATGAGCAATCTATGAGTCTATAGCAAGTAAGTAGCACTATCATGTCTAGGGCAGGAAAAAGCAATGCCCTTTGACCTGTGACTTCTGGCCTTTGGGCACTCTGGCTAGGAGCGCTGCCAATAATGATTTAAGGAGGAAAAGCAGAGGCAAAATGGACTCCTAGCAAGAGGACACAATGGAGGCAATAGTCTGGCTTCCAGTACAGGCCTTAAACTATCTTAGCCAGGTTTTGCTCACGCTTACCCCATCACTACCTCACATCATCTGTTGCTCATGATCAAGGTGTTTTTGTCAATTGGCCAAAAAAAAAAAAAAAGAGCCGCTGTATAGCATTATATCCTCATTGTCTTGTGTCAGAGTCCCCGTCTTCTACACATCTCTTTCATAAAACAAGAATTGTGTTGTATCCCTCTAATTTACAATAATCTTTGTGCCTGGATACCAAAGACCACCTACAGATCGTCCTTTCTCTCACTCAGCTGGATCCTTATTATGGCCCACACCTCAACACATTCATTTCCTCGACATAATCCTTTAAAACCATCTATGCAAATGACAGCACAGTACAGTCAGACATCAGCGAAAGGACTCGCAGTAAGACAGCCATTCACATTCAGTATGCAAGGCCAGGCGAGCGCGTCCTTGGCCTTATAACAGCGGGAGACAGAGTGAAGGACATCATTGGCGTCCCACCATGGATTAGTCTGATGACACAGTTCTGCTGCTTGGCTTATGCATTACATACTGTATCATTGCCATGTCTCAGTAGGGAGATATGACCTCCTTCTAAGTCTTCATCATAAAGTAGTAATCATTTCATCTGCAAGTGTGGGGGAGTGTTAAGTCAATTCAGGGGCAGCGACATATGTATAATTGTGTGACCGAAGTCGGCTTCCCTAATTAGTGAAATCTTAAGTAGAGTGAATTGCATTAAACAGTCTCAGAGAAACCATAACAAAAACCTCTAAAATAGCGTCATTCTTTCTGAGCCGCGTGCTCCATCTACTGGCAGCCGTATCATACTACAATGGTATAAAAGGTAAAAGCCTAAATTATCTAATGACTTTGCCACCTAGGTAGAGAGCAGCAGCATATTCATCCACCGTTGTATATTTATTTTGCCGAGGTCACATTTTGGAGGCAGACTTATGTTACGCATGTGTCACAAACAATAACTACATAGTTTGTCATAGTAACCACACTGACTGTAGCTACAGACATAGGATAACTCATAAACCTATGAATGCATAAATGAGTGCTGTATTTATTTAGCCCTATCTTCACTATTAGGCCCTGTCTGGAGAGCAAGTGTGTAGAGGTCAGAGTTTCTAGAAGAGATCACGAGTAACGTAAGTACAAAACGTACCTGTCCAAGTCTTCTGTTCAGGGATTATGTAATATTTATTTCCTAAATTATCCGTGCCGACATGTTCGCGTGCTATCCCAAAGGCCCGCCGTAAAAGGCCAGCGACCCTACTCATTTTTTTTTACAGGATAACTTAAGAAGAGGGCTTGTATTTTGTCTGCGTTGGTAGGTGCCCACAGGGTTGTTTATGCAATCGCTCAGGGGTGAGAGGAGTCAATAATCTATTATGTGATTGGACAGCCGCATTTAACCAGCCAATGGTTGCATCTCTTATATAATGAACATATGACGTAATAACATGGCCGCTCCTTGAGTTGAATCTGCGAAGCTAAGCTAAATTAATTGAAATTAGACTAGAAATTGTGTGCAAATAGTTTCTTAGTGTGATTCAAACTATGTTTTTCACTTTATGGACCCCACAGCACATAAAATATGATTTCTTTGATGTAAAAAGTCTCCTATCGGATAAAACGTTCCCTTCGCGGTTGATAAGATGTTAGCCCGTGAGCTAGTAAAATTAGCATTCTTTAACAAATAATAAATATTAATAGTCCCGTTCTGAAATCAAGGCCGTTTCTCCTCGGTTTGAAACAATGTTGGGGTTTCTCACAGCAAGACAGGCTGGTCTCGATGACCCGCTTCGTCTGAGACGCGTAGAGTCGACGAGAAGGTGAGAGACAGCATTAAAAAGAGAAACAACAGTTACCAGTGAATCCAGTTTTCATAACATTATTCTCATTAGCAGCATGTATCTTGACCCCAGATGCACTCTGAACCCCCACGTTTAGCTCTGAGATCAAGATTAGTACATGGAACTATTGGATTACTGGATTACTGGAAGCCCTATATGTGATTTGCACGGACTAGGCTGTAGCACCAACTTAAATACACTCATCTATTTCTTGTTCGTTGTTTTGAAAAGATGGCAGCTAGTAGTGCACATATGCAAATGCATGCAAATCAGATGTCTACATGATGTTGGATTTGATGTTATGATTTGCGTATGTATGGACTTTGTAGATTTGGCAAGGCGCACACATTTTCACATTGTATATTATTTGCTGTAAATTGTAATTGTTTTTGTCATATTTTTGTGATCAGTTTCACCTAGGATATATCTTGATATTTCTAGAATTGTCCTTTCTTTTCATACTTTTTTTTCATTCTGTTTTCAAGTCATTTTTTCTTATGTTATTTTTAGACTATATACTTGCTGTTGCTATTTTGCTCTCCTTGCAGACTGCTGCTGTTATTTACATAGTATATTGCATATTTTAATTCTCATATTTCCACTTAGTATTTACTGCTGAATCAGTTTTTCATAGCATTAAGTTTTAAACCTCCCATTTGTGCTATTTTCATTTATCTGTTCTCCTCTGTTGTATACTGCTGCTATTTTCTGCTTCAATGATGCAATTTAGGATTATTTCAGTTTTGTCAGTTCTTATATTGAATGTCTGCTTGGATTTTTTAAGTCCCACATTTAGATTAATGTTAAGAAATGTCCAGTGTTGTAAACCTGTGTCTCCCTCAATTGCTGCTTAGGGTCCTGAGTCTCAAGTTGAATCCTGACAGAGATGTGGACAGAATCCATGGAAATGGCATCAACACCATGGACATTGAAGTGATAGAGGGCAGATAGTAAGTGTGTCTCAGTAAATGACAGAATTCAGTGAAGCTGTAATCCTTTTTGTCTTGCAATATTAACACCCAACCACTGCAGGTCTAACCTACATAACACTGACTCAATACTGTATAATCTGTGGCTTGGAGCTCACAAACATAATACTTGTGGTTCCACACATGACAAAGATGCTAATATTTAAACAAACCTGCCCCCCACAACAAGAGATTGAGTTTCAGATTGTATTCACGGGCTGGGGAAGTTTCAAAACCCAAAATGCTTAAAAGAAAGTTTCAAAAATGCTTAAGTAAGCATATGCTACTGACAAAGTGTCTGAACCCAACCTTCTGTGTTGTCTAGTATGTTGTCTGGAGGTTCAGATGGGGTGATCGTCATCTATGACCTGGAGAACTACAGTGGGAAACCTCAGTACACCTGCAAGGCAACCTGCACCGTAGGCAGGTGAATTTTTCTCGTATTTACTCACACCGTCCACAAGAGGGTAGCATTGCATTGAGGTCTTAACCATAGCATTATTTTAAGCTTGCTCAAAACTTTGTCTTTTATGGTCGAGACAGGAAATATTAACTTGTTCATCAGCACTACATTAATATTGCTGGTGCAATATGGATTTTTTTGTGGGGAACAGGCCATTAAACATTTGCTGCAACATTTGCTTGTTACCTTGATGATGTAGCGGTGTCTGTGTGTGTGTGTGCTTGCTCTTTATTTAGGTCTAGTCGGTATGTACACAAATTCAGTGTAGAGACAGTCCAGTGGTATCCACACGACACAGGCATGTTTGTCTCCAGCTCCTTTGACAAAACCATGAAGGTGTGGGACACCGAGACGCTGAGGGTAAGGAATATTATCAGCAGGCATATTTAATCAAGTTTAATCTGTATGAAATTTGTGATTTTTATCAGGGATTTTTATTTTCTCACTGAGGAATTTACTCACATTGGTTACTCATTGGAACTCATTGCTTCTTCACCCACCCTCTCTTTTTGGTCTTGTCCCCCTGCCTTTTTTTATTTTCTGCTTCATGCTCTCTACCTTTCTGTGCCACATTGGAGGCTTTATGCTGTGCTAAAGTTACACTGGCGTCGTGGTTACCCAAAAGGTCAGGGAAGGGACTGTAAAAACCCTCCATTTGTTTTACTGTGTGTTTTTCTTGCACTCTTTCATGCACACACCCCCACACACACACTGATTCTTGGTTGTTCCCATTAAATTATTTATTACAGTCGTGCACTCATTCAGACTCCTCAGTTTGTGTGTGTTGATGGCCATATTTGTGTGTGTGTGTGTGTGTGTGTGCGTGTGTGCGTGTGTGCGTGCGTGCGTGTGTGTGTATGGAATTTTTCTGCCCAAACAGAGCCGTCTCTGTGTGCCCATTGGCACTGTCCATGCTTGTGTTGACACACACTGGCAGATGGGGCACAGAGAGGCTTTTTGTGTTTGCAGAAGAATTTGCATTGTAACCGCCGCTGCTGCCCTGGCACACCGGCTCCTGAGCTCTAAGCTGCTGTGCCCTCTTCCCCCAATCCCTCTCATGGTCACTTTGTTAATGCCATAAACTCCTGCAGAGTGGGTGCAATCAGTTATACCATGGAGGAGTTATAATTTGAAAGCATGATTTTAGATTAGTAATCTTATGAGACTGTTTTGAAAGCTTTTGTCCAGCCTGTTGGACAGCATTACTTCCTCTGTGAAATGATGTCACATAGTATGTAGGCCAGTTGTTGTCGGTACTTCAATAAATCCTGGTCTGTCACAAACACGGGAATGTGTGTGATAGTGTAACACAAATATGCACGCAAATAATAGACCTTTTTCACAGCAGACATTTTGACAGGAAATAGTAGGTAAACACAGGTGTCACTAATCACATTAATTAAGGTTCTGTACATAAATAGAAAAGAACCTTAATTAATGTGATAAGTAACACCTGTGTTTACCCACTATTTCATGTCAGAATGACTGCTGTGACAAAGCTCTCAACTGATGATTATTTTCCTTTTCAGGCTTTATTGCTTATATTATTAATGAAGGAGATAAGTGCTGACCCTTTACGTTTTCGTTACCAAATAATATAAAATAAAGCTCTGTTGGAAAAGAACATATCAGGTTCAGCAGATCATTCCTGTATAACCCCCAGGTTGAGCAACACTGTGTTACTGTACATTTTTTAGACTTTACTGATGGTGGTTTGGCTTGTTGCTTTAAATGACAATAGACTTTGCCTGTATGTTTTGCCATAGAGTAGATTTCTGTTTTCATTCAACTTTAGTCCCTGTTGCACATGTATGTACACACACACACACACACACACACACACACACACACACAGAGCCTATTTCTCCGTAGTACAAGGCATTGCTGTAGCTAGTCCATAGCTGATTTCTCTCTCTGTGTGTCTCTGTGATTCTTCAGCCTGCTGAAGTCTTCCAGTTCGAAGGAAACGTCTACTGCCACCACATGTCCCCCATCGCCAGGAAACACAGCCTTATTGCAGGTGTGTGTGTGTGTGTGTGCGTGTGTGTGTGTGTGTGTGGGTGTGTGTGTGGGTGGGTATGTGGGTATGTGTATGTGCTGTGACATTTCTTAAACTCACCCAGCTAGAGTTCAAAACCTTTGCCTCTCAGTGATGCGTGAGGCAGAACAGAGCGGTGCCTGCTGGCAATGCTCTCAGCTTAAGGGAAAATTCTCATTAGTTGCCCTATCAGTCATTAGAGCATCTCCAGCCAGCACACTCCACAGATGATGCCCCTGCCTTGTATGTCAGACTTTGCCCCAAGTTACAAAGCAATGGGTACCCAGGAGGGTCAAGAGAGTCAGAGGTTAGTTAGACATGGGTTCAGGTGCAGAGACAGACTTCTGTGGAGAAACATGGCAGGAATCTAGGTGTCACTCACAGTGTCACCAAGCAGGACCAACAGGTTACTTATACCTGTTCAGCATATACACATACACTTGTACATACAGGTGCACCCTTTCACACAGTCACACAACAGTCTCTTTGACAAGTCTGTGCTGTCGTCGTGTCTCTAACTAAAAGTCTGTCCACAGTTTTTGTCTCTTTCTTTAGTAATTGTGGCCTTTTCTCTCAGTGGAGGTCCAGATGCTTACCAAACAGGTTTAGAGCATCCCTGCCACTTCTCAGAGATCACTTTCAAGGAAATCTGTTCCTGAAAAGCAGTGATTTGACTTAGTTAAAGTTGCATAGTCTCTGCTATTTAGATTCTAGTGATGTTGTAGTCATCCTCCATGCCAACTATTGAATTTCACCAATGTCCTCCCATGTTTAAATGCTGGGTGTGTTAGCTTATGTTTATCAGCAGCTAGTATCAGTGAGTTTTCACGTTCACCACACCTTGTCTGTGAGAACCCGGGACTTCAGGTTTTTTTTTTTCCTTCTGAAGCACCTCTCCCTTGTGTACAAGCTGGGGCAGATTGTACTCTTGCATCTATCAAGGAAGATACGTAAAATGTGCTGATAGTGTTAAGTTAGAAATTAATAAATCTTAACATGAAAGGACTGCATTCAGCCCTTGCTTAACTTGGATTTTCAACTTTTTCTAATGATCCATATCATTTACCTTTCTCAGTGTTTTAAACACAAATATTGCCAGCCTTAACAAAGTCTTCTTGAGCCTCTCTAAACTGTCACTTCGTCTCTGCATTTCCAGTTGGCACCAAAAACCCCAAAATACAGCTGTGTGACCTAAAGTCTGGCTCACGGATTCATGTTCTTCAGGGTCAGTGAACTACACCACACACACAAACACACACACACATTCACTTCTTTTCTCTCTACCGCCATCTTTGTCACACACGTCCATGCACACACATTAGGGTTGGGTATTGACAAAGACCTCACAGTACAGTATGTATAATATATGTGGATCACAATACGACTCGTATGATGATACTCTACAGAATTGAATGAAAATATATAAATAAAGTTTAAAATACAATAAGATACACAACATATGATAAATTAGATGACAGACTAACTCAAAACAGTTCATTCAAAATATCCATTTGAATTTATTAAAACAGTATTAGCACAATGCTCTTAAAACAACAAACTAAAATGTAGATGTCACAATATCATGAAAATGAAGTGCCTGAACAATGAGGGTAGAAAGAATTGATACAATATTGCAAAAAATAACATGGTTCTCATATGTATTGATTTTTTTGCACAGAAATAATACAAATAAATTAAAATCGAACTAATAATTTATTCTCCCCATCAGGGCACAGAGCGGAGGTCCTGTCTGTGCGGTGGTCGCCTAGATACGAGCACATCTTGGCTACTGCCAGGTAGGCACCGCTAACTGCTGCTCTCAGTGTGGCTGCAGCTTCTGAACCCTTTGCTGACTTCGCCCCCGGTGTCATATCAAAGCAGAATGCCAAGTGAAGGGTCATTCCCACCTTGTTGTATCCCAGCATTCCTTGTCACCCCAGTTCCCTGCCATCTGGCCGCATTGGCAACCTGAGTCAAGGGTAATGGCACCGCATCGGCAGTAGGATGGCACAGTGGCACTCTAGTAGCCCATTCCCTTGGATTGCCAATATAGCATATGGTGGATGGAGTACCCACCTGCTTGATGCCGCATTAGACCTGCTAATTAACCCAGAGGGATCACTCTGCTGCTGTCCCTCTGGACTGTAAGTGATTTTTGAAAACAACTGAAGGAGTGGCACATGGGGAAGAATGATATTCTAGTATGGAGCTGGATGTAAAGTCCCACCAGAAAACCAGCCTTTACTCGTACTGATAGTTGTCAATATATGATGCTGTTTTAGGTGATTGAACCTCCTCAGTTTGAGCCTGTAAACTCCAGCATTCCACCTCTTAGTAGGATACTCAGCCTATTTTCTGGATATTCTTCCAAGGGCTATATCTACATGAATTAACCACGAGGGACAAAACCACCAAAACTACTTCCCCCTTTTTTCTGTCTCAGTGCAGATAGCAGGGTGAAAGTGTGGGACGTGCGTCGGGCCTCCGGCAGCCTCTTCACTCTGGACCAGCACAATGGAGACAAGTCGAAAGCCTCCTCTGAGGCAGGTACTGCTACCTCTCTGTTTCCCTTTTCTTCCTCTGTCATTACGCTTTCTTAAAAGAACAATTTTCTATCACATATATCACAATGTTCCCTGTCTCCTTGCCCGCTGATACAATGTGGATGGCTTTTCATTTATGCAGCTCAAACTGTTAAAAATGTACATGTGAGAAACTCAGCAGCAACAGCTCTTGTCAAAGACAGTGACACATATACCCGAGATAATCCACATCCCTTGCGGGTAAAGAGTTTTGTTGGGAACTGTTTCTGCCCTCAAGGAGTATGAATTCGGGACAGATAGATACAGTTGGCTGGTGCTCTTTGCCAAAAAAAAGAAAAAGTTCCCAGTGAAAGTCTGGAACTGGCTTTAGTATTTTGGGTGCACCTTTCCTTTAATTTTAAGGCGAGAGGGCAGATCTCTTGATAGATTTTTCACACTTTATTTACAGAAGTGGAAAACTGAGAGGTGTACAGACTTCGTCAGAAGAGAAATGGTTGTCAGACAGCCCCCTGGGGTGTAACTGGCATGGTGACAGCTTTGGGCTGAGCTTGCACACTGTCAGAGTGCCCCATCGTCCTGTAGTCGATTTTATTTTTTTTTCTTCTTCTCCCTCCACCAGTCCGGGGTTTGACCCACTCTCTATGTCGTTCTTTTAGCACCTCACAACATGGCAAATATCTCATAGTGGTGCTACACAGAAGAACCACTGGGCTCCAACAACACAAGCAGCGGTGCAGCCACAAAAACTGCCTAGAAGTGTTGTACAAAATGAACAAATCAAGGCCAGCAGAGGCTCATATATGTTCAGAAACAGGGGATGTAACCCCCTCGGCTGTAGATAGCCCCATATTTGAAATGCTTACCAGTGCCCCTAATGATTACTATCAGAATTAGTGTAAAGGGTATTGCATGTTGAAGGTGCACTGTAGCAAAGCCTTCTGTGTCAAAGTGAGTGTGTTTCAAACATATAGAGAATACATATCTGTGCCTCTAAAGTGATGCCATGTGATTGAAACTATTGCTCCTCTTAGCTGTGAAGGTCATGTGTAATAACTTCGCTATTCAGGTTAGGCAAACAGAGCTGAGATTTCTCTCCTTGGAAGAAGAAGTAAACATTCTGCACATATCTGCCTCTCCTGCCTGAGGTCTTGTCTGTGTTTGAGCACTAGCTAAAAGGAGCAGACACCTAGAGGAAACAAGTTTATAGTCAACCCAGTTTATCTTGGTTGCTCTGGGTAAGAAAAAAGGGCAAGGAGTTCAACCTGCATTGGCAGATTTTTTATATATGGATTGGCATCAGAGATTATTAACTCTCTGAAAATCATAGAGAATAAATAAAGACGGGGGAGGAACTGACAAATACACGCTCTAGGGGTGTAATGATAGTCCATATATAACACAGTGGATTCTGTGGCAACATAACACCCATGCTAATGTTTGAGTCTCCCAAGTCCTCATAACAATATATTGTCAGAACTGCAGCTCCTCTTATAGCCATTGCAGAATTAGTGAAGCGATGTTTGTGTGTTTGGACTGTGGAGATACAGTATGAAGACTGTGTAAGTACAGTATGTGGAGACATTATTAATATGTTACTTGTCTTGGAGCAGTGAACACAGCCCACAATGGGAGAGTGAACGGCCTGTGCTTCACCGGAGATGGTCTCTACCTGCTCACCACGGGAACCGATGACCGGATGAGATTGTGGAACAGTGCCACAGGGGAAAACACACTGGTAAGGGTGTGTGTGTTTGTGTGTATGTGTGCATTGTAGTCCAGAGTAAATGGTTGTTATGAACTCGAACAGAAAATACAATAGGCTGAGATACATAGATATTGGTGTGAATACTAATAGATTAGGGCTGCAACTAATGATTATTTTCATTGGTGATTAATCTATCAAGAATTTCTGTCAGTCAGCTAATGGTTAAATGGCCAAATTGTTTGAGCGTTACAGTAGCTGTGTAAACTAGACCTTTGCTCTGAGTCACCACACTGTTGATAAAATTGGATCTGCTTCCTCCCATCACAACACCCATGGGTTGTTAGAGACAGAAGTGTTAGCCACCCCCTCTGCTTGACTATTTTAGCTATTTTGGCTACAGTGATAGAGAGATAAACAGTATATCATGAGCTGGAGTTTTCACTGAAATGGAGCCAGAAAACTTATTTAATTGCTTAGGGTTCACACCAAAATGCAAGTTAAAGGAGAACCCCTCTGACATCGCACAAAGCGTTTTGTTTATTTTCTTTGCGTACGGCTTCTGAATGAGTTCCAATGGCCTCTTCAGCTTTCACTTGGGGTTCAAAGTGGGTATCAATAGTCTTATGTTTGTTCGTCATGGAGAACTTGCACTCCCTATTCCCATCTCTGCACAATAAACCGCAACACAGAAACCCAACCCTCTTCAGAAGCCAGGGACGACCTTGTAATTGCCCCGGGCTCTCACACAGTCTCCTATTCTAATTTCCTGCTCTGCTGCCTCATGCCACGGTTGCTATGCTGGGCATGTTTCCATCTTCAGGCTGCCGCACAGACAACTAGAGGCTCAAAGGTTAGATGAACCTTCTCCCATGGGCTTAGACTGAAATTGGTTTATAAATGATGCAGTGTGAATTCCTTTATGAACCCCATGGAGACGTCTTGCGACTCGCTGCACCAAGAACATTAAGAGAAGTGAAAGGAATGCATTATCAACATCATCAGCCGCCTATTTTGCGGATATGAATTAAGTCTAGAAATTCTGTACCAACGAGTTAAAGTGTTAATCTGTGAAGTTTTTGTTTTTCTTGATTTTGGCGACACTGTAGGCGAAAAGAGGTCATAACTTTGGTGTTTTGCCGAAGCACTGTAATAATAAAGACTGTGGTGTCTTACATTACTTCTTTCCTTTATTGTTTATTCCAAACAAGCCGCTGCTGTTTTTTCTGTAAACATAAACCGCATCACTGTCGAGCAAACTATTTCCCCCCAGCAAAGAGGAAAACAATAATTGAGCGAGTGAACAATAAACGTAAAAGCTTTTTTTGATAGATTGAATCACTATTGCATGGTATCAAGAAGCACAGAAAGTAGCAAAGCAGACCTTTAATTAAACGATAAAGTTGGGGATTATTACTTTAATTTCAAGATCTCCATTCAAAGAAGCAAGATGCAAGGCTTCATTTCTGTCCATGAAACCATCCCACTCTTCAGTGTTATAAACAATATACATCAAGACATGACGATGTCATGACGATTGTTCTGTCACCCCCCAGGTGAATTATGGAAAGGTGTGCAATGAGAGCCGTAAGGGGCTAAAGTTCACAGTGTCGCGCGGCTGCAGCCCAGAGTTCGTGTTTGTGCCGTGTGGCAGCTCGGTGGCAGTGTATGCCCTCCATACAGGTGAGCTGGTCACCATGCTCAGAGGGCACTACAACAACGTCGACTGCTGCGAGTTCCACACAGATTACCAGGTGAGACACATGACGACTCGCTATTTCTAACTATCTTTTGTCTGTAATGTCTGTTTTTTTCCTGCCTGTAGAGTTTTGCTGGTCTTTGCATGTATGGGCTTTCTTTTATCTTTTGAACTTTTCAGCTGTGGTGTGGTCTTATCATTGCAGTGGTTGTTGCCAGTGGTGTGCAGTTACCATAGTACTCTCAGATGAGCCATTTTCTCTGGAGAGATGACTTAAAGTCAACATCTCCTGAGCCAAACTGAGCGACTGTGAATGCAAATACAGGCATCGCCACTGTGTGATAGGAACCAGTGCTCTCAGCCTGCCTGTGTGCTGCTCAGAGATACTCAGCTATCACAAGCTGTGTGGTGAAGTTTACCTTGCGGCAGATAGATCATCAGCAGTAACATCTCCTTAATCTGATGTCAAAGCCGTCAGAGTCATATGTGGGTGACGCTCTCTTATCAGTTATCTGTGACACACTCAGTGTCTATTCTTCATGAATTTTACTCAGGCTCATCATTGCAATCAAGTTATTTTACAAGGATGTGATTGTCAGAGAGGAATTAATTTTATCAGAGCTTTCTGTGCCTTTATATCCTGAATGTCCATCATTAGGAAGATTTAAAATGACTGTCAGCCCCTTAACTTCGCATACAGTATATGTCTGGTTATTAAATGTGGTAATGAGTAGAAATACATTGACATAGAACAGCTAGATGTAGCGAGATGCTATGGCACAGTGCACTTTAAAGTCATGCCAGAGTAGCACAGTACAGGACTTTTGTAAGTAATACTGTGTCTCTGAGATCCAATTACGCTTTTTATACCACACAACAAATTGCCTTGTAGAGACACTAAGGTTTTTCTTATGTACTGTTCCAGTATAGAACCATATAAAGCAGACTGGATGCATACAGTAACCTCATCTCATATGGTCTAGTGCACATTAATGTGTGAATGTTTATGTCACACTGCACTTATCAGCAAATCTGACAGTGTGAAAAGCCCTTACATTTCTTACATGTTTACTTGTATTAGTATAATTCTTGGTATCTATCTGTAATTCTGTTTCTGGTCAGATTCCCCTCTATAGAAAACATAATGTATGAGTTTAGACATTAGTCCTTAAGTAATTTAAGCAAGATTGTCACAAAGATAGTTATTGGGACATCATAGTGTTATCTAACCCACACCCTAGTTATTACCTCACATTTTTAAGAATGCAGCCCAGCAGCCTGTCATTCATTCAAGGTTACTGGACAGTCAAGTTTACTTCAAGTCAAGTAAATTCATTCAGCTCTTTACCGCAAGCATGTCTCCAAGGCCTTTACAGATCCTATCCTATACATGTCAAGTACCATACTTTAACTCCATATACCACATACTCTACTACAACATAAACATAAACATATACTAAGTCCTCACACCATTCTACACCACAGAATATGGATAAGACACACTGTCCTGGAAATGTATTTTGCCTCTGTGTTTTTGGATGCCTCTTGGCGAGTAGTTAATAATTACTTTTACACATGGTCCTGGGCACATCACTTGTAATTGTTGGTTTTACCGGAGTGCTGTTGGCATTGTTTTATGAGCTCTGTAAGTTTAAGGTAATGTTGCAACATCATCTCTACCTCGTATTTCTTTTAATGATCAGGTTTGCTAACCAAACTGTCAAAACTGAGGTGCACCCATTTGTTCCTTATGCTATCCCTTTGTCTTCTCTATCCAGGAGCTGTATAGTGGAGGTAAAGACTGTAACATCCTGGCCTGGGTTCCTGTCGTCCGTACCTCAGACACAGAAGAAGAGTCAAAAGACACAAATAAGGTACAAACCCCCCAAGATATGAAAAAGCACTGGCATTAGGAAAAAAATTGTAGAAGCAAATTTGTACTCGCTTTCTTCCGATCTAATAGAGATTGTGTCTCAGTGTGCTGTATTGCAAGGCTCACAGTTAAAGTCAGACTTTTCTTCCAGTGAAGCAGAATTGTAGTTTCATGCAAGACTTAAAATGACGCCTGCAAAACTGTCCTTTTGTGTTTTTGTGCTACAACATATCTTTTTCATCCGCATCAGAACAATCTGTCAAGCTACACATACAAACAGGTCACCTCCCCTCAGCTCTGCCAGCCATGCTCCATTCTGCTGATGCTTATTAAATTGCTTTGCTTTCCCACTTTCATCTGTTAGTATATTTAAGACAAGAGCTGAATAATATTTACCTGGCAAATTTGATGCCGCATTTGCCTGGCAAATGTTTTTCCAATGTCTCCCTTCATAGAAAGCAGATTCCTCATGTTGGATTGGATATTGAGATGAATGTTTGTCCATTACAGGATGCTGTTGGCCTGTCTTCAGTGAACCCCGCCTTCCAGGACACATGGAGCAGTGATGAAGATTAATGCTAATGTTTAGCATTTGTGGACGTGCCGCACCTTCTCAAAAAACTTGTCAACAAATTGAGGCGTCAATGGGAAAATAAATGAAGATAAAGAAGGGGCCGGAGGACGCCTAAGTTGCACTATCATGACACTGCAGAAGAAGACAAAGCCCTTAAAATTCAAACATTTTAAACATTTTGATATGCCTCGAAGACATTCCTTGTCAACAGAACACACTGACATGGCTGTAATTATTGTATATTTGTTTTTATAAAACATGAGAAAATATTTGGTTTTTGTATGTTTGATGTAACTTTATTTTTTTGATGTCTTTCTTTCTTTTTATGGGAACATAAAGCCGACATGGGCCTTGATCTGTACAGCAGGTTTCATGCGTCAAGTCATTCAGAATCCATGATTTATTTTGGAAAATGCACAGCAATCAAGAGGAGAATCTGCTTTCACAAACCCTGATATGTTGTCTTTTTTATAGATATAAGGTTTTTTATTTTATGAATAACAGCAGCAGGCTTTTTTTGTCTTCCTGAATGACAGATTTCTTGCCAGGATTCACAGACTTGTTATGTTGATACTCTTAGGTTCAAACCTTGATGGTTTTCGTTAAAGGGATACCCTGGCGCTCAGAGAGAAACCAGTTTCCTCTTGCACAGGTGTGGTTTAACAAACGACATTGTTTGCTCAGTCTTTCAGTAAGAGTGTTTCTCCACAGAGGCAACCCAGAATCCTCAAAAGGTTTATATGGGAGTAACCACACACTCAAAACACCCATCATTAACGGTCTGCTTGTTATTTCTCGCTAAATTAGCATTTGTTTTTAGGTGTTTCTGTCAGCCCCCACTGAAACCAGCAGTGAGGACTAATACTGAAACTACTCTCGCCCTCCCTCTTTTACGTATTGGCTTTGTTTACATGGCAAAGCCTAATCTGTCATCACTGACCCAAAGACAAAATACATATAGCAGTGATCTAGCTTATTCTGATTTTTAAATAGGCATACACTATGTGTGACTTCACAGTGGTTGTACTTCATAGGTGCTTTGTCAGAAATATGCAGGATCCTTTTTTGATTGTACTTCCTCTAGTGGAGAAACTAATTATGAATCATGGTATCAAAGGCATTCTAAAGGAGGGTGTATACCTTGGGTATACTGAACTGGATGTACCATTTCTGTATGTGCTATTGCATAACCAACCACTCACTTCATCTTTTCCACAACACCTTAAGTGTCTTGAATTGTGCCATTTTTCTTTTTTCTTTTTTCTTTCTAAGTCTGCCTGTGGCTTTCCATATAATAAAAGTACTGAGAATGCTACCTCATCATGTATTCTTGATCCATTTCTGTCTTTTTGCCATGGCTTAGTATGAACTGTTAAGTGGGGAGGATTATTAAAGAACACAACATGGGGAATTGATTTTTTTCCCTTGTTGAACTGAAGCCAGTTATTTATCTGTTCCAAGGGTTTGCTTACATGTAACTTATTCAACATATTCACATAAACAATAACAATAATAATAGGTAACATTAATATATAAGAGGTATCTAAAATGAGTTCATTCTGTTACAGGAAACTTAACCTACATAGTATCGGCTACAATAAAGGTATGTTTCGTCACGAATATGATAATCGCAGTCATCGATCTGGATTTTTACCGCACTGAGGTGGCAAACCTAGAAATACTTTCAAAAAAATTGTCATTGTCAATTGTTGATAATTGTGAGGCATCCTTTAGGAATTTTTTTTTTTTTTTTTTAGATCGGAAGGGGCCTGTCGGACATCTCATTGTCCAATCAGCGAGCAAGAACCCCAACCTCGGTCGAAATCTCCGCCCTCTGGTTGGTGCATAAGGAGGAGAGGAGCGCATTGGTGAGAGCAGTTGCTGACACACCTGTTGCTTTAGATCCGTGCAGGTGAGCCGGAGGGAGGATACAAACACTTTTTGGGACCATAAGGATTTTCAACAATTATTTCGCAGCGATTAAGGTTAGTAGCACGCTTTTTTCCGTTGAAGTTGTAATTGTAATAAGTCGACTGGCGAGCAGGAATACTATTTAAGATGAAGTTTGAACTGGTTGAGTTCAGCAGTGTACCGATGCAAGCGCGTGCTTGTTATCACTTAATGATCTCTTGGCATTGTTGAAGAGTTGATTTGCGGTTAGATATGTTTGCTGGTAATTGCGTCACCTATCGCAAGTGATGGAATAAACCCCTATCAAAAAAATTATGACAGTTTCCCATGCTTAAAATTGTTTTGTTCCAATTTTATTTTGGTCACCTATTGCGCCTAAAGCTGAACACTGAAGGCCCCAATCACCAGTGCTACGTCGTTCAATATACTTCTACTTAAATTTGAACCCAATTTGTGCGACATCAGCATACCATGTAAAACTTGAAGATAAAAAAAAAAAAAAAAACTCGGAACTTTTATCTGGGTCGCCCACATTTTATCCAATGAGGCACCAGGCCGCCAAACAAATGTTACAGCCAAATCGTTCTTTTCCAGGTTAGGGAGCCTAAAACTGGATAGACATGTGCTTGGACTATTGGCTTGTACAACCGAAAGTTATTCAGAGGCGGGTTTTTACATCCAGTCATCTCTTGTTTTTAACAGCAGTGGGACTTACTGACACCGCAAACAATTAAGTGCACGCCACCGATGAGGCGTGCTTATTAGGAGTAGCAGTATTTACTTAAGGCTATAATTGAAATTGACATGTTGAGGCTTGCATGTCTCAGCCTCCATCAATTCCAGATGGATATGCTTTTTGTTCACGGTCCATTCAATAACGTGTCCGCGTCCTGTTGTACTACTAGAAATTCCTTATAGCGTCAGAGGTAGACACACCTTAGAAACCTGTTATGTGGGGTTTTGGCAAAATCCACACCTTTTTTAGACCACTGACTGAGATTTAGCTTACATTTCCCTGGACACAGACATTAATAACCCAGAGGGTTCTATACACATTACTAAAATAGTAAACTTCCACTTTTAACTGTTTTACTGTTGAAGGTCTAGCTGAGTTTCATATGAGAACTTCCTCTTGATGCAGTTGCATGCTCCATAAACCAGTCAGACCACACAGTGAGCTCATCTTAGCTCAGCGCCATATTTCCTTATTATCAACGCTGTAAATCTGGTATGGACACATCCTATGTCCCAGAACATTCTACAGATGTATAGCAACATATAGGACAATCTCATTTGCACATCAGTCATGAGACTGAGCTGCAGAGAGGAATCCCCTTCAAGTCAAAAAATGGCCTGAGGCAAACTATTTAATAGTAGTGTAGAACATTATTTTCTCAAGATGTGATAATGACTTGGCATTAAGAAACTTGGAAACGTGTCTTCTTTTTGAAGTCGTTCTGTCACTGATTGACTGCTGACACTGCGTTTATTGGGGACCAGTTCATCAGCTGTCTTCCCATGGGAATTTTTAACACCTTCAGTCAGCATCATTGGAAGTGTTTCACATGATGCTGCTTTGCCTTGCTGAGCTCCTAGAGCAGGCTTTATGCATTATCATGTAGCTGATGGCTAGAAAAAGACCGTTGACCCTCCCTGCCCATTTATATTGTGTGACAAGTAGATAATGTTAGTATCATGCAGTACAATTTCCATATACAAATTCTAAGCCCTGATAACTACTACTTTTATGGTTCTACTGTATGCTATTAAAATACACCTGGCAAGATGGTAGATGTCATTTTTCTGAAAACAATGAACATTTAAAACAAAGTTACCCTATCTCAAACACTGCATTTATACTGGATGTGAAATGGGTTTTCACGTATTTCAGCGTTTGCATGCCCACACCACATTCTTAAATGATTGCTGGCTACACTGTAGTCCTTTGCTGAGCATGGCATAGTGACAGCAGCTGACTGCTACCCATTGTGCTCAATGCACACTCGTCCCTTGTCTGCTTCAGATGCAAGGAAAGTAAGCAGAGAATGGCTGCAATGCTGAGTTGACACTCTCTTACAATCTGATCTTTCAGCAGGAATAGTATGGCAGTTAGGGGAGCTACAACAGATGGCCATATTCAGCCTGCTACTCTACTCAGTTCTACTGGGGTCAGCTCTAAGCAAATTTTAAAGGTCCATCCTGAAACACCAATATTTGTGTTTATTGATAGATTAGGAAGTTTTCACAAAGATTTTTTTCTACAAATTCTGAGCCAACTGTTTGAAGAGAGACCTACTTCCTGTTTGAAGAGAGACCTACTTCCTGTTTGAAGCTTATAATAAGAGTTTATGAGGAGAACTTCGCATTGTAATCACATGTCAAACAACCCACACACACACCTGTTTGAGACCAGGTATTGTGGACAAATGATAATTTTATTAAAATCCGAATCATTTGACTGTGCTTTTCTTTTTCCCCAGCTGGTGTGTCCAACAACTTTGAATAATTATGAACATTTCAGTAAACAAAGACCTTGAGTCCATTTCTAGCTCTGATTCTCTGAAGCCACTGATTTTAATGCTGGTGACCTCATGTCTTGTCTCAATTGACTCCTAACCTTTTGACCTGTTTTGTTTCTCTAGGTGAATAGTAAAGATGGAAATGAGTAATATAAAGTCCTCAGTTGCACTCCTATATGATGAGTTCATTCAAAATGCAGGTGAGTCTTTGACACTTAAACCTATTGTTGTAAGTCTTGATTGCTCGACAAGAAACTCTTAGATTCACATTAAACTTAGGATCTTAGTACATCTGACTGTTGCCTTGAACATTTTTCCTCTTACAAATTTCTGAACATGCTTCCTTTGCAGACTCCAGAACGGGGAACTGGTTGCTCATGTCATCCCCTCTCCCCCAAACCATCATCATCACAGCGTACATCTACTTCGTCACGTCACTTGGGCCTCGAATAATGGAGAACCGCAAAGCCTTCGACCTGAAAGGAGTTCTCATAGTCTACAACTTCAGCGTGGTGGCCCTGTCACTCTACATGTGCTATGAGGTGGGTCGATAGCATGTGAAATTTTAACTTGCGGTTCCGCAGTCATTCTTTAATACAAGATTGGCTCACGTGTGCATGCCACAGGCTCTTGATGGAACATACGACGTCACGTACCCTATTGTTGAGTTCATTGTTCAGAACAGTCCTGACACATGAGACAGACAGTCCTGCTCTTGTGAAATGCTCTTGCTCAAGTGCATACCAGTGACTGCCTTTTGAATGCGCTCATAACCAGGAAGTTCTTAAACTGGTTTGCTGATGTCCTCCTTTTTTCTGTGCCATGCTACATGAGCAAGAGCGGATCTCTGTACTGAAGAGCTGTGAAGCAATCCGGCCCAAGTTTACAAATCTCTCACTGTGGCTTTCCATCACTCCTGATTCTCACTTAATCAAAATTTCAGTCCTGACATGAGGTTTCAGGCTGAAGAGTGTCTGATCTCATTTTGGGTCGAAAGCTTATTCCCTTCTAGAAACAGTGAGTTTTAGTTAATCATAGTGTCTTCTGACTGGGCTCTAAGGCATGTCAGTCGCACTCTTTTATGAGCCGAGGCTAAACCTGATGAGCAGGTGTGACTTTCTGTTTTGTTTTTTCCAATGATCTTCTGCGAAGTTGCGGATTGCGTAACTTCAATATCTCCTTGACTTTGATAATCTATCTTGTCATGCAGTACTGAACTCCTGTGTTGGATTTCCATGTGTTATTTGTTGTCTATTGTCTGTTAGATTTTTAAAATTTTACTCTGAAATTAAATGTCAAGACTCTGCTTGAGACTCTGTTGTATGACAGCCAAACTTTTATTTGTAAAACCCAGTTACTGGTCTAAAAATTGTTTGGAAAATAGAAAAGCATATTCAAATCAAATTGCTGAATCACATAAGTGGGTTTGGATGCTGCGATCTCTTGCAGATTGTTTTAAACATTAAAAAAAAAAAAATGGTTATCAATTTTTTTGAATAC
>OMLF01020890.1:14704-31707 GCA_900302615.1 Holocentrus rufus | reverse complement strand
TTGTCTGTTAGATTTTTAAAATTTTACTCTGAAATTAAATGTTAAGACTCTGCTTAAGACTCTGTTGTATGACAGCCAAACTTTTATTTGTGAAACCCAATTACTGGTCTAAAAATTGTAAAAGCATGTTCAAATCAAACTGCTGAATCACATAAGTGGGTTTGGATGTTGAGATCTCTTGCAGATTGTTTTAAACATTTAAAAAAAAAATGGTTATCAATTTTTTTTTTTTTTTTTTTGAATACCCAGACTTGATACTGACTGCTGATACTTGATACTGACTGGACTTTGTTCTATGTTCCTCTTGTAGTTTGTGATGTCAGGATGGGGCACAGGATACTCCTTTCACTGTGATCTGGTTGACTACTCTGATTCGCCTCAGGCTATGAGGGTAAGACCCTTCATCTGAGATTTGACACTGTTGTAACCCCTCATTGAAATTGCCAGCGTGATTTTTCAAGATTTGGTACTAACATTCTTTCCTTTTTCCTCTAGATGGCAGCAACATGTTGGCTTTACTACTTCTCAAAGTTCATTGAAATGTTGGACACGGTAAGTGGCAAAACATTTGGCAGACACTGAGTTGAACACACTTCCTTCAACATTGTTATGCTGCTGATCCCGAGCAAGATCTAAAATGGTCATATTTGTATTTTGCAGTTAAACTAGGATTTGTCAGATTTCAATGTCTCCCTAAGATTTAAAACTAAATGAGATTTATGAATGTTATGCCTTCCTTTCAGATCTTCTTCGTGCTCAGGAAGAAAAACAGCCAGGTGACATTCCTCCACGTCTACCATCACTCAATCATGCCCTTCACCTGGTGGTTCGGTGTTCGTTTTGCTCCAGGTAAACTATTCCCCTCTAAAGTCAATATTTCTGTGATAACGATATGTGTCCCTGTTTAAGGGACAATTCAAGACCACGGTCTATTGTTAAAGAAATGTTTGCCTGACGTTTCTAAATAATCCTTCCGGTCCTGCAGGTGGTCTGGGAACATTCCACGCCCTGCTCAACTGTGTCGTCCATGTCATCATGTACTCATACTATGGCCTGACTGCCTTGGGCCCCAACTACCAGAAGTACCTGTGGTGGAAGAAATACCTCACTACCATCCAGCTGGTATGTCACTAGTCTAGTCTTTGTCATAATGTTGTGGTTATATTTTTCTTTTTCTATGTGGAAAAAAACATGAAGTGCTTCCTTTCCATGAACTTGACAATCCTGTCAACCACTCCCTCCTTTGTCCCTCCCCAGATCCAGTTTGTCATGGTAACCAGCCACATCTCCCAGTATTTCTTTATGAAGGACTGCCCATACCAGTTCCCCGTCTTTATCTACATCATTGGTCTGTATGGCCTGATTTTCCTGTTCCTCTTCCTCAACTTCTGGTACCACGCCTACACCAAAGGCAAAAGGCTTCCCAAGGTACTGCAGGCTCAGACATGGGCACACCACACCAACGGAGTAATGAACGGGAGCGCCAACGACCATGAAAAAGATGAGTGATGCAGAACTTGAGCCCATCGGGGGTTTTGGGGTTGACAGTCAGTTGCATAAGCAGACCACTGTGGGAGTCTACTAGATTCAGCCCCAATTTGTTTGGACTGTATATTTGATTACTCTTTACAAAAGACAATCTTTGCATTATGACCAAAGCTGTATTTAAGAATTGTAACGTCCATAGATGATGGCTCAATTTTTACACTGAAGGTATGCCTAAGTTCCACTAAGATAATTCCAAATATCCTCTTTCTCTGAAAGTCGTATGTTGTCCTGTCTGAAATTATCTCTTAGATGCTGCCAGTCAGATTATTGTGAATACATAGTGGAGGCTTCATCTCTAATAAGATGTGTAAAGCCTCTGCCATACAGACAAGCTTGTGTTTCCCCAAAAGCACCTAGTTGCAAAGACCATATTTTACTCTGCTTGAAATTGGTCTTGTTGATAGGATAGCTTTTTAGGAAATTCAGTAGTTTAAGTCTGCATTGAAAAGATTTGGATTTTATGCTAGGCCCAAATCATTGACTGTTTTCCGAGATGGGCTCTTAGCTGATTTGTCCTTATTTTTTTACATGAGGATTTTTAAAATGGTATATTGGCTGCACATTTCCTATGTTCAGGACATTGTTTAATGTTTACATGCATGCAGAAGGTAGCTTTTTTTTGTTTTTTTAATCCCTCTTATCACAGGCATGCCCACCTCTCTGGCTTGAGTCACAGCTGCTGATGGTACAGACTATATAAATGAAACCAGCCTTTTTGTTGTATAGCTTAAGTCCATTGTTCTGACTCTTAATTATCCATATGAAGTGATAATGTGACAGAGATGGCAGAGAGGAAGGAAAGGGCAATACACAACACTATGGTTCTTGTAGGACCCTGAGCAGAGCTTTAAATTCAGCTGCAGTTGCCTTACGTCATCACTGATGTGACATTGTAAAAATTAAAACCGCATCCCATGCTGTTCATACTAATTAAAAAGGTTAACTGTTAAGCCAAACCCGTCAGAAGACACTTCAGCGGCCTTCTTTGCCTCATCCACAAATTTACTGTTTCGCTTCATTTGAATTTCTGTAGAAAACAAGATGGCTGGATTCAGGCAATCACTTTGGACCGAGGTCTCTGTAATAGCCTTTAATGACCGGTTATGGCATAATTATCACAGTTGAAAATGAACACAACACTGCTCCTATGGTGATTGAGGACACAGCGTTGCTTGGTGTGGGTGGTGTGGACCTCACATGTTTCGTGAAAAAAAAGCAAGTGCTTTTTTTTTCTGGTGCAGGCCTTGGTAAATGCACTGTAGGGACACACCACAGATATTTAATGCATACAGATGTGGGTCTATGTGAACATGTTACTTTTTTGTTGGTTTTGTTTACAGTTCACTGTTCAGTGCCTTGGTCTTACCCCTGTTCCCCTCTGCTTGTGTAGTTAAGAGTGTCCTAAGAAACGTTTGACCAGAAATGACTGTATATTATGTTTTTTATACGTATTTATATATCAAAATAAATGATCATTGTTGTCACGATCCTGTCATTCCTGTCTGTTAATTTTTGTAGTCCCTAGTAGAGACATTATGCCCATTCAAGATTAAACTGAAAGATTTGTTCCCATATGACAAGCTGTTTATTTGTGTGAAGCTGGTTAAGATATGTGAACAGCATAATGATTCTCAACATGATACTTCTACTAGTAATAATAGCTAATAATAATGGTCAAAGTCTGTTTGGTAAGAACATAATGAAGTGGTTTGATGAAAGCCACAAAAACAAATTTTAGTTATTAGCGTTATGTAAGGAGTTTGACATGATTTAGTGAAGGTTTTTCTCAGACTGACAGTCAATTTATGGCCTTTAAATCTTTGGGTGAGGCAGGCAAGATTTAGACTGAGCTACAAAAACTGTTTCAGTGAACTTTTAAATAATCCTCCCAAAGGCTTTGAAAATTGCAGAAAATCGCATCACTTTCCTTTTTTTTTTTTTTTAATTTTCTCGGGACAGACACCCATGCCTCCGGCTCTAATTGTGCTCCACCTGAATTTAGGCTTGCATGACGCCTCAGGCCCCTAGCCTCCTGTACTCCTCCACACCTGCCCTGTATCAGCCACGTCTGCCCTGCCCTGCTCCCATTGTTCCCTTCCAGCCAATCAGCTCCTTGCCTGTTCTCCTGTCTAGTCACCTGTTCCATATTCCCTCATTAGTTCCGGTTGTATTGAAGTCCTGTTGCTCAGTTCAGTGTTTGTTGGATCTTTGTTCAGTTTCTGCTTTCTTGCACTCTTTGTGTGTTGCTCTGAGCTCCTTTGTTTATTTGCTTCTGTGTAATAAGATAAATACCGCTTTTCAGTTCCTGTTTGCCTGCTGTCTGCTGTCATTTGGGTCCACCTGCACTAATCATTGTAACACAATGATACTTTGAGTTTTTGTTGTTTTGTAATTGCAGAAGTATGTTCACTTTTTAAGAATGAAGCTACGAAATGTTTTACATACAAAGAGTAGATAGAAATACATTAGAAACCGGACAACAGCCAAATTAAAGCAAACAATAGCATTGCTAACATAATATTTACAGCTGAGGCTTAAGAGAATAGGATGGTAGGTTGTTTTTTGTCCTGCACACAGTTATATTTGTCTAAGTTCAATTTGACACTGTGCATGATTAGATAAAAGCTCTATGAGCCATGTAACTAAAAGGCTAAAAGGGGAGTGTTGAGCTCTAATAACTAATGTGACCACGGATTCCTTTCGAAGTGTGATCTTAGAGTGCCGTTGTATCACTACAGTGTGTACTGCAGTATTTATTGGTGCATTTGTTCCTTTACCTCTTGTTCTACTCGGGTTGTGTTGCAGCTAAGAGGGCATCAGAAGACAAGACTAGTGCAGCTTGATGTTCAGTTGATGGAAAAAAATATACAAGTAAGAAACCATTGTACAGAATCCATATGTGGCCCATTTGTGCACATTTTTAGAAAGGTGGTTATTTCAGGAGGAAAAAACACTATGGGAAAGGGAACAGTACAGGAGGAGCGTGACAAAGGGTTAATCTTCTGCCCCACATGCTGCATGCATGGAAATCTTTTTTGTGGAAATTTTGGAATTGTTCAAGAGCAGTATGTAAGGAGAAACTTAACTGCTACATAGAGACAACACAAGCTGTGAATTTCCTTTTTTTTATGGTTACTTGGAATTCATGTCAGACTTGGCTGTAAGTGCCTGTAGAAGTGACTCTCACTCACTAGGAGGTGCTGTTAAATTGTGACTAGACAGGACCTTTGTGGATGAATGCCTGGTGTGCAGATTGCTACTCACTGAAGCTTAATTTTTATGTTGGTTCATATTCAGATGAATCACCGCACATAATGTACAAAATTAGTTTTACATTCAAAGAGTGTCTGTAATAAAAGTAAACTGTTTTATAAGTCATCTGTTAAGCACAGCTGTTAACCAGTTTTCATAAAAAGCTCTCTGTGGCAAGAGGCTACAAACCAGACCTAGATGATCAATTTTTTCTCATGGTCTAGGGATGACGCAGATCAAGCTGTTACGATTTTAAATAAATTGGACATAAATGCCTGTGATATAAATACTGATGAGCAATGCCCCTATTTAATATAATGTCGGAACTCAATATCCATGTGGATTTTGAAAGAGGGTTCAAGTGTTGTAGAACTTTCTCAATTCATAGAGGGACATGTAATCACTCAGTTTTGAGGTAAAACATAAAAAAAGTAGTTTTATAAGGTTTTCACCCAAAAGTGACAATGTTCCATTTCCTTCACTTGGCTGCCAAAAGCACCCAGGGAACTTGGCTTGTCTCTGTTCCACTTTTCTCTTTTGTTTGTTAACCCTCCCTCTCTCTCTCTCTCTCTCTCTCTCTCTCTCTCTCTCTCTCTCTCTCACAAACACACATTCAGAAACACACACAGGAAGTAGGAGAGCATACCGACCTGTTCATTAGATGTCAGTGAGTACTTCTGTACTCGATGAGTGGAACATAATGACACCACCACCCAGCAGCCACTGAGCTTTTTACTGAATGACACTCACCTCCTTAATGGCACATGTCTGCTCTGGGGGTGTCATATTGGACAGGAAGCTGAACTCAATGCAGAATATCACCAGAAATTTTCTAAAAAAAATCACTTAAAGTCCATAATTTATCCATGTAAATAAATTGTTATGCATGTTCAGTTGAAGGCATTTGGTTGAATGGAGAAATAAGAGCTGGCAGCAGGACCTTCCAGACCTCAGGGGGTCGTGGATGATCCTTCTCACCATGAGCCCCAGCAGTCTCTGTGCTCCAAGCCATCCTTGCAGGTCCTAGCCTGGTTTATGCAGAGGAGAACTAGAATAAGTAGGTCATTATCAGCTTCAGCGTGTGAAGCACCTTCATTGTAAATAATCAATCATCGGTGTATCATAAGTGAGGAAATCCAGTAATGCAGACTTGGCTGGCTTCATGTTTTTCTGCTTCTCATCACAGGCAAAAAGAAATCAGTATGCGTTTTATTCTGACTTTTGGACCTTTTGAGTTATCTTTGACCAGCCTTTACTTGCAAATTTACTCTGTCCAAAAAAAAACAAAAAACAAAAACAACTTTTTACACAAATTTGCTTTGGTAAGAACAGCAGAAATGGTCATATAATAATCATTGTCGACATCCTGTGTTAGTACTGCAGACTACCCCTGAAAAGTCTAATAATCCAGTGGAGCATTAATGATGGGTGAAATGGGCAAACAAATTTCCATATCCCAAAAATACATCCCATATCCCATTCATTATATAAATATCTGCAACAACTCGTCTGTCTCATTTAGGCCTAATTAGAATGGAAGTAAACATTTTATGTGATATCCCAAGAATAGCCTGTGTCGGAGTGAATCCATTAATACATTTAGCAACCTGGGATGGTATTTACAGAGTGAATTCTTCTCTAAATGTTTCAAGTATTATGATAGATAAAAGTCCAAGTAGTCCTTTTGCATGACATCAAAAATCTTACTATGCATTATGCTTAATATCCATTGAATTTTAGTCTGTAAACCAACAATACCATGCTATCTTATTTTCTTGTGCTGTTCTCGTCAACAAAATAAACTTGTTGCATTTCATTGTGGCGCTTTAAAAACTTAGCTGTGGACTACACTCCGCCCTATCTTATTCTGATGTAATGGATGGATAAATAAGCACGATTACAAAGGTGTCAGGAATGTCAAACCAGTTTCAACCCCTAATAACCTGCTGAGGTGCTTCAGGAAAGCCATCCAAGAGAGTCCAACAGAGAAATTTATGAAAACGACTGGGAAATTATTCATCTGTAATGATGCACTATTTATTTGCAATCATGTGAAGCTGTTTGATACCACAGGCCCTTTTTGGTTCACAGTGATTTTGCAAATTGTTGGGTTTGTTTTACATGCAGAAATTTTTTGCTGTCTCTGTGTTGAAAAATTACTGATGTCAAATGTAATCAATTTTCTACAGCTGACTTAATTTAGTGCTTAGTTTGTATCTTTTATCAATGCAAACAGCTTTGCTACACTGAAACCTGTGAACTGTAGAATGTAGAAAACACTGCAGATGTTTTGCAGTGTTGATCCGGTAGAGATTAAAATGCCCCTTACTGAACACCATAGGCATTATATGATCTCACACTTGGTTAAAGGTGCACTATACAAAAATTGCACTGAACTGAGGGCTCTTTAGACTCAACTGACAAAAAATGTGAAATAAGCACAAAATTTAAAGCTTGGTTTACATGGGTCTCATTGTTGGTCTGACTTACTGATAAATTTCGTGGTTATTCCACAGTCTCCATGGAGTCTAAAAAGTCCTTACTTCAATGAACCCTCAGTTTTGCATAGTGCACCTTTAACATATCGCAGTTGTCAGCTGAAAATCAACGTCAGCTTTTCACAAGCTAAGACAAACAGCCTTGTTTTTAGCTTGATCACTGTGTATCTTTCAGCTTAAGTGATTGGTTTTGAAAAAGTTTCATAAATCAAAGGATTGTATAACTTTCTCAACCCAGAAAGGAGCGAAGCTAAAACATTGAAACTCACCAAAACTGCCTTTGCAGTGTTTTTGCTTTACAGTGATGACATGTTAACACTATGAAACCACATCATTAGTGTGGTTCTGTCCTGAGTTTACCTCGGCGCTGAGAGGACTCGTAAAGCAGAGTCACGGCACACAGGAGGAGGTGATTTCAGATGAGAGGGAGAAAGCTAGATGGTAATTACTTTTCTGTAGGGACTGTAATTTGGCAAGCCCAGATCACGACACTGACAGGCAGTGGCACCATCATGCGCCACAGAGGAAAGGGTTAAGCATATCTGTTTTCTCATCAGAGCTAGTTAGGTGTAATTTAGCTGTCAGTGCCCAAATTGTGACTCTAGTCGTGAGCACAGTTTGGAAGGACTACATCCATGTGCTTCCTACCACCTACAGTATGTTAACATTTGATAGAGTGATGCCTTGCAGTGGAGCAGAAGCACCTTGGCAACTTCCCAAGGAACAAAATTGAAGAAAGAAAGGCAGTAGGTAGACTGGGTCTACAAAAAGAACAGAAGAGAATGAGTCAGATGAGAACAAAGAAATCCTGCAGTCATTCCATCTTCCTATCTCAATCTGTTCCCAAACTACATCAGAACTCTCAGCAACAGCATGAATGTATGGAACAGCCAAAATAAATTAAGCTGGAAAAAAAAGACTCACTTGTCTCATGTAGTCTCAATGTCCTTCGTTCAAATCCTGCCTAAGCCCCCTTGGTGCATGTCTCTCTCTCTCTCTCTCCTTTTAACTATCAAATATGTAAAAGTAGTTTAGTCACATCTCTTGAACTTCTTAAAATGGTGATTATGCAGTGTGGATTTAGCTTTCACTGACCAAAGTTGTTGGCCAGGTGTGCTCTGAAGTCCTTGACTATATTAACAAGGGCAAAGCACAGCAAGCTACTTTGAGTGCGTGTGTGTGTGTGTGTGTGTGTGTGTGTGTGTGTGTGTGTATGTGTGTGTGTGCACTGCTGAGCCTGTCAGCAGGGCACAGATGGCTCTGTGAAGATAATTATTGGTATTTGAGATAATTTTGGGTCTTTGATAAAGTTGCCTTAATAATAATCTCTCTCTCTCTCTCTCTCTCTCTCTCTCTCTCTCTCTCTCTGTTCTATTTCTCTCAAAATGTCAATAGCCTTCGCACTAGCTCAGGGTGCACAGCAATGGAACAAATACAATGTTCCTGTACTGAGAGATATTTTCAGGTACTTATCTACCCAAAGGTAGTATATCATCTGTCCCTAAGCCGACTTATCGATCACTGTCTTGTCTTCCAATCAGGCCTCAGAAGAGTGAGTTTGGCCTGCAGTGTGTCAGCTGCCGGCTCTGTGGCTGTAAGCTGTCGTATCTGCTTAAGGACAGAACGGAAAAAAGGCTATTTATATATCTTGCTTCAGATCTTTCATCTCTTAAAGAAATTATCTATATCAAATACTATATTCTTCGAGGTTTGCAGATTAGACAATGTTCAAACTGTTTCCATTCCTCTGACAAATCACAGATATGGACTTTTATTCCAATATCTGATGGCTGTTCCTTGCCCCCGTGTAAGATGTTTTGATGTAATAGTATGAGAGTGGCACAGAGTGTACACCCTTTGCATACTATTAGCATAACCCTTCCACTCCTGTGGGTTTGACAGGCCTTGGGGGCAAGACAGCTATAGTACAGTAGTACTCTGGTTGCTTGCCTTACTGAATCCCTGCCTACATCCCTGTTTGCCTAGTTTATCCCACAGGGCCTGCATGCCTGTCTGCCCGCCTGCCTGTCTCGCCTCTTGCTTGCTTTTTATTCCTGTCCCATTCTCAAAACTGAATCCATCACTTGGACATTCATTTCACAGTAACACCTTACCTGTTGCAGGCTATTTGCCAATTGGCAGGTCACTTAAAATGCAGAATTAATACGTGACTCGGAATAATGACTTCTGCAAGATATTTAAAGTGAACCTTAGTCTGGCACCTAAGGTCTGGTGTACAATATAGGCTGGCTCCAGCTCAGATATTATCACCATTATGTACTGTGTGAAAAACGGCTGCTGTTACAGTTAGATCTACTCCAAGTCAATATTTGGATGAGAGTAAAGGTGCATTACTTTGAGTGTGTATTTATTTGAGTGGATCTCTTCCCTTGAGGAGGAATGGGAGCATGAGCTCAAAGTGTATTCTTAGAGATCTTCAAAAATAACAGCAGCACACTTATACTGCTGGGTACCATTTAGCTCATCATCTCATTGTTCCGAATATTTGTATTTCTGTGAGTTGCCAAGCTTTGGAGATCCTTGGTATTACAGTATATTTGCCAAGTACTTATAATTCACCAGCCTCGGTCTGAACAAAGAGAGATTGCATCAGTATTGGAGAGGGTAGAGCCATAAGATTTGGTAATACAAATATATGAAAAACGTTGTGCTTTCAGCTATTTGTCCAGATAAGAGCCCTGAGCTGAACAGGTTCCAGACATTCAAGCAGGGAGGCGAGGCAAGATGGCTGAATTGGCAGGACTTGTCTAGCGGGGCCTTGATTTGATTTGTTTTGACTTGATTTGATTTGATTTTACTGCTGACATTTGCCATACACAGTGTCAGCCTTTAGGTGCTGCTTCACACTGCATGACACATTATGATGATCCTCCAAGGTATCCATAAATCTCACAGCGCAGCCTGTGATCCAGTTCTGAACTCTGATTCTGAAATCAGAGGTAACCTAGAATTTCATGTCAAATGCTCAAACTGATGGACTGAGTCATCATAATTTCACGTAATCCATGTTTACTATTGTTTTCTGACCCCATGATGCTGTATATCTGAAAGGACCATGCCCTTACTGTAGTACATCCTACTGTCCATATCACAGTAATAGTGTTTGACGGCATGTGGCATAACAATTTCTTAACTTTCATTTTTTTTTTTGTTTCGTAGAACTGGCACCATCTCTGTTGTCAAAATAAAGACACACACACTTCTACATGCAGTGTTGTTTCATCTCCGTTCCTTCCAGATAGCCAGACAGCAGCTCAAAGTCCTGGCCGACTGAATTCTCTTGTTGACTGAGGTCAGGATCTCTCTGAATTTAACACCTCTGCTCCACTCCCTTCAGGGCAAAAAAGCAAGGTGTCTGTGTGTGTGCGGGCCAGTGTGTAACCCAGTGTGTTTGTGCGTGTGTGTGTCACTGATAGCTGTGGAGCCTAAATAAATATGACAGGCTGGTTCAGCGTTATACAAACGGAGCAGATGCTGAGCTGTCTCACTGGCTCTGCAATACAAGCCATATCTGTCTTTTCATTGTGTTACTACATGTACAAAGAACCTCTACCGTTTGCAATTTGTTTCTCCCTTAGGATGCTTTGTATTCCCAATGGCCACTGGAGCAAAAGGGAGTGATATTATCTCTGGGAAGTGCAAGTGCAAATGTTTGTGTGCTGCTTAGTACAATATGCCGTAACTGATTTATTCTGCATTTCCCTTGATGTCACAGCACCTTGTGGCCCTCATAGTGTGTCTATTATTAAATTGGGCTGCAAAATAGCGCAAGTGAAAGCAGCCCCTAAAATAGTTGCCCGATGAAATAAAACCCCAAGCAAATCAATATCATTGGCTCATTCTAAATAATTGTATCATGAGGGTTCAGTGACTCCATAGAAAAGGCCATTCATCCCAGGCTTTTCACTGTCTCCAAATGGAATCCCCCATTATGTGTAATGTAATGTGATCTGATATCAATCTCACTGATGCGGGCAGTTGTGGATAATAAGCTGCTACTTTTCCGCAGCAGGGCCAACCTGGGCTTATCAGCACCACCGCCAACTCAAAATAAACAGAAGCATCATTTTAGTATTTGAACTGAAAGCCTGGCTGTTGATAAAATATATATATATATATCATGAACCTGACACGAAAGAACCAGAGAAATGTTGTTTATGGGAGGAAATTGTATGCTTTGAATAATGAGCAAACCTTGTTTAGCCCTAGAAACCAGGCTAATGGACATTTGGCACCCATGAGCAGATTGCACAACAGCATATCCTCCTCTTCCACATTACTCTTTCCTAGTGTAAATGTTTCCACAACTGGTCTATTCTTATTCCCTCATACTGTAAATACTATCTCCTACCCCTGTTATTTTTTCTCTCCACTTCTGCTCCCTGCTTTAAAACCACAATTCCTCTCCTGTCCTCCCCTGTCCTCTCCTCTGCTCTCCAGTCTCTGGCCACAACCATGGGAACTTTCAGTAGGAGGAGGGGGTGGAGGCTGGAGTGTGAGAGGCGTGGGGATTGGCCGAGAGGCAGGAACCTCTCCCACACGATTGGCTGCGAGGCTGGGAGCTATGAGGAGAGTTCCCTCCTTGTTCCAGAGAGCATCAGCAAGCAGCAGAGTGGGACTTGCTCTGATAGAGACGCACATCAGATACTTTTGTTTGTTTTGTTTTTCCTAATTGGGATTCACAGAGCGGAGATAGAAGACAGTGCGGTCGCTGGCGGCAGGAATATAAACTCTGTCTGAGTCTTTCTCCAAAGGATAAAAGTAAGTTTCTGGTTTGCTTGCTTCCCCCCCTCCCTCTAGCTCCTCTTCATTGACAAGATTTGCACTTACTATCAGATGAAAAGTGACACATCAGTAATTGTTATGTGATATCCACACACAATATTATACAATGACAAGAGCAAGTATAGTAAATAAGCACATGGATACTTTAGCACTAAATCTCATCTACAGTTTATATGCATAATAATTTAGAAGTACAGCGTGTGCATGTGTTTATGTGTATGTGTACATGCACACACTGACTGACTGTGTGTATATGTGTGCAGCTGTGCATTTTCTCTGGCCATACATGTATCCTTGAAGCATGCATAGAAAGCAGCCTCGTGCTATATAGAAAGGAACGGTGCAGTGCGACTTCATTGTGACCAACCTCATCAGCAAACTTGTCACTGCAATGCCTCGCATTGACAGAGGAGCTCAAGGACTCCCCTCCCAAAATCTCCTGGTGTGACTTTCAGGCTGCAGGGTGGTAGTGGTGCTGGTGGTGGTGGCAGCTTGCTATAAATAGGCCTGCTCCAAATTGTGCTGCAGTCACCCATAAATTCAGAGGGAACAAGAAATGACACAGCCATTGTTTGGATTAGAGTTGGAAGCAAACACTTTGATCTTTGATCTCCTCAGCAGCTACAGTTTCTTTTTAACATTCCCATAATGCCAGTGTAATCTCAGGTAAATTGGGGCATTCCTGAAAACTCCCATCTTGTGCTTTATTTCAAAATTAGCACAGAGTCACAGATTTAGTGAGGGGAGAGACGTGAGAGAGAGTCAGACAGACAGACAAAGACAAAGTGAGAGCATATATGGATGTGTGGGTGTGAGTGAGTGTGTGCATGTGTCAGAGATTCCCTTGCTAAACTAAGCCACGTGTGGCAGAGCAATACTCAGCAACTCTCCCCTGTTCCCTTCACTAGGGTTATCATTACTGCTGCTCAGTTGAAGAATGGTTCCCTTGATTTCCATAGCCAGGCATATCTAATTACTATTCAAAGCAGTTTGCTATAACATGAAACAGAGAGCTTGGTGAATGTTGCATTCCATTCAAGGAGGAGAAAATGGCTTATGACATGTATGCTTATCTACAAACATGTGGGAGTGTGCAACTGGCCAAAAAAGACGTTACATCATATCATTCCACAAATTAAACCCAGGAGATTTGAGCGCTGAGCCAGCTGACCAGCTGACTAACATATGGATCAACTTAGTAGTCCGATATCCCAACCCACAGGGGCGTCATGCACCCTTGTTTATTTATTTTTACATTGTATTTATCTATTTATTTATTTTTGTTTTGTTTTGAGGGGACACACAAAACAAAAAAAAATTATCCAGTCCAAATCTACATGGTAAATGAGAAGACAGCAGAGTGAGGACTAAGTAAAACCAACAGAGTTTTATATGTTACTGTACATATTTACCGATGTAACCTAGCTGTCTTATTAGAAAAAGCTGAATGAACTTTGTGTATGAATGGCCACTAAGCAAAGCCTATTTGTAATGTATACCACGGGCAGAAATCACAGGGGAAAATGCAATTTTTACCAAAAATACGGTGGATTAAATACCATTCTCACATCTAAAGGCATATTTAATTAACCTACCAAATATTGTTGTAAAATATTAAACTGGATCTGTAAGTGGCCTACTTAATTAAATTATTCAGGAGAAATTCAACACGAGCAAGAAAAATGGGTGTCTAAGATCACAAGGTTTTTATCATCATACCAGAACCCTGTGAAGGCTACATGTGTACATACAGCCTTCACAGGGTTCTGGTATGATAATTTAGCTGACATGCACCCCAATGCTTTCCTTGGCTTGCTTTGGTTTGTAGGTTGTAGCTGAGTTTATGGAACAACCCATTCATTTTGACTAGAAAATGAGGTTTTGCTCAAACTAGCTCTATAAAACCCTAATTAAACAGCACATCGTGTGTGATGTATTGTTATCTCTTGCCATGTGAGGTTTGAAGTCCAAATACTTAATAGAATTTGAAATTATCCAACTTTGAGGGATTGCTAGCAGTTTGTCGCTTTGTCGGCAATCACATCGCGCCAGTAGTTAGAATGTTTTCTCACTTCCGATTTGCCAAAATAAAAGTGTCATACATCATTTACATTCTCGCATTTTCATCGTAATATCGAATTATTCTGATATCTAATTATTTATTTTACCAGGTAGTCGTATTCTGATACATATAATCAAATAAACAACACGTCAGTTTGGTATCAGTGTAGCTGCTGTCTATACTGCGTATTTTATTTTGTTGAAACGGGACAACTGACTTCCTTGATGTCGAGAATTGACGGCATTGGCCAGAATACTGTAGGGAAGCGTGGGTGACTTTTGTCTGCAACATCTGACCGCTGTGTTCGTGCTTCAAAGGAGGCCCGACTCATCTGGAATGAAACAGTAAGCCTACCCTTAAGACAGTGGATGGGAGGGAGAAAATAATTTGTCTATGCTGCGATTACAATTTAATTGTCAGATACAGATTTATTTATTATGGGGAAAAAAGCAGTCTTCAAAAAATCTGAGGCAGGAAGTGCCCCCTCAGTTTGAATGGGCACGAATGGGGGTCCAACCACCCTTACAGGTGGAGAACATGAATTCAGATGGCATTCCTATGAGCATCTTGCTTTGATAGCACTACAGTCCACATTTTCCTCATTTTCCCTGCATTTTAAAAAAGTTGCACACATCACATCTGCTAAAAATGTATCGAACCAAGCTGCTTTGTCATCCTACAGCATGTCCTTCAGCTCAGCTTCGTACAGAGCAGGGGACGTAGCCTGTAGTTTTTAATATCTGCCTGTCCGTCAGCCTGCTCCTCTCAGAACTCCATTATTGTAGTGTAGAACACAGGGAGCCTTGTACTGTGTACCTGACCTCTACCATGCAAATATCTGCTGTCAGACTGCCAGCCAGCGCTGCGCTCCGTCTCCATGCAGATGAATCAGGGAGATGAGAGCAACACACTGAGCCCATTGTCTTACCTGAGCATTACCTGAACACTGACATAGAGCCTGCAGTCATTAGCTACAGTAAGACTGATCTACAACAAGGGTGTCCTCTCTCCGCTCCTTGGAGTTAGATTACACCTAGTTCTGTGATGCATCCATCTATTATACATGGTGGAACAGATCACAGCGAGTGAGATTGGGCTAAATAATGGATAGCTTGTGTTGACTGTGCAACGTCTCGTTTTAAAACTACACGGCATGGCAATCAGTGAAAATTGTTATGTAGCAGCTATGAAATTTTTATGCTTACAAAAGTCTGGTTGTATCCCTGTGTCACCCCAGGTTTCTTTTTCTGAATGAATGTTCTTGCTCGCAAGGGTGAGTGAATGGGAGCGCAGAGTAATGAGTTTGGCTCTGTGTACTCTTGGAGGGCTGTGTGTACTGTACAGGGACAAAAGCATCTGCACTGCTGCTGATGTCTAGTATCAGCCTTCTGTATGAGGATCTGTGCAAGCAAAAGGAGCTATGTGTGTGTGCATGTGTGTGTGTTTGTGTGTATGTACGTAGATGTGCATGTCTTACACTGCCCTCTTTGCAATGATCTGTAAGACTTAAACAGAAAGTGACAGTGTCCATCGAACTGTTTATCCGACTTTGATGGGATTAGATTTAAATAGTGTTGTCAGAGATAGTGGCTGTGAGCGATATGTTCTTGTGGGTTTGCAAAGGTGAGGGGTCAGGGGATAGGGAATGGTTCAAGAAACAGTGGGAAACCACTGTGTGCAATACCAACGGAGTTTAATGTCACGTGTTTCCCTGAGCCATTCTTGGCATTTTACAACAGGGAGTTAATGGAAAATCATATAATTTGCTTCTCAAAGCATATTCATTACTGTAATAAAGGCAGTGTTTGTTTTCTTCCTTTTGCAGAGTCCACGAAAGGACTCTGCAAAAGTCCTTTCGTGCACAAGCACAGTGGCATGCATACGTACACATGGGTGCACGTGTGCAGGCACATACACACACACACACGCACACATGCACGTACAAACACACTTTGCCAAAGGCGTTTTAAGTATTCTTTTTTATTGTAATCCTTGTTCCCATAAAAATCAGGAAGAAAGTCTCTATGTACTCAGGGCAGTTGGAGGTCAGTCTGTTACTTAGTGTGAGTAGCTGGGTTGGTTGATTATATTATAAAAGCCACCTTGCTCCCTCATCTTCACCTTAATAGGAATGCTTGTGATGTTTTTTGTCATGTTTTACATCTGTTTTTAACTTTGTGCTATTTTTCCAAGTTGGGCTTCGACAAAAGTGACAGGAAACTGTTTTTGGCATCCGAAACTGTTTGTTGCCTAGGTATAAGATGTTCCCTCATTCCAGATGTTTGGCAATATTGTCATGAATCCAGAGAGGAATGTGCTGTTTGATATGAAATCCACAGACAAGTTTGACCCATGAACCTGTAATGTAGTCTTTTTCGGTACACACCCTTAAAAGGCTGTACCACAGCCCTGCCTTGAAACCGTCCTATGACACATAATGCATTACACAAACATGTCCAACGCTGCACAGAGAAAAAGATGCAAGAGAAATGAATTACTCTCTCTCTCTCTGCTCTGTAAAAAAACACCAAACTTCTCCACAGCTGGATGGTATCAGGGGATCAGTAACTTCTTGCTAACAAGCCATGGTCGGCAGCGCAGCAGATTTGGCCTTCAATTGGTGTCATGTATGTAGTATATCCAGAGGCTGATGAAGCTGATGATGACACTCTGTACCTCTGCAGCAGCATCTGTGTGTGATGATTCGTGTTATGTAAGAAGAATGACCTCCAAGGAACATGAGAGAGGGGAAGAAACAGAGAAGAAGAGAGAAACAGCTGGGCCACGGGTTTGGCTTGTACTTCCCTTTCCCCTTAACACACTGGAAGTCCTGTCAT
>OMLF01020890.1:0-14651 GCA_900302615.1 Holocentrus rufus | reverse complement strand
AGAGTGGTGGTATGCGCTGGTCATCTTTTGGTCATTTCTGCCTGGCCCCGCACATCCCAGCACTTAGCAAACACAAAATGCTTTGTTTTTCTTCACTGTACAAAACTTTCCATAAACAATTGTTGACATTTTCTATGTTTAGACTGGGTCACAGCACGTTGCTCTTAAAAACATAAGATGTTAAAAGTTAAACTGGGGCGGTATTTTCCTAAAAACTCAATACTCCTTCCCTCTCTCCCTCTGTCACATATGCTCACACACACAAACACATAAATAAACAAAGCGTCAGTTCCAGTACTACACATCTGACCATAAAGGCCTGGACTGTATAACATACAACTATGGAAAAAACAACAATGCCAATTTACTTTTCATCAACAGTCGTAATCATATCTGTCTGTCACAAATATCTGTTCCGTAAGTGTATACAGAATATGCTTTGGTAGCTTAGAAGTCAAGGGTAACTTACTCCAATTCATTTCCATTGATGTTTAAAAAAATTGATGACATAAATAATTCCATTTTGTGAATATTTGGTGTTAGCATTTAGCAGTTAGCATGTACGTTAGCAGTTAGCATGTTTTTTACTCTTTCATAATCACTTAAAATTCTCAAAGAGGTCAAAGAGGTTTTTGGTTTGTTTTTAATTCGTGAGTATTGCAGTGAGAAAGGAGCTTCATCTGACTGTCTAGACCAGTTTTATGCTAGGCTCAATAGCAAACGCTCCATTTCTAGCATAAGTATAAAGAACATGTTTCCTTGTCCCATGGTGCAACATTCAGCCAATCGTTGGCCTCTGCTTGAGTTCTTCCCTCCCAGCTGTCAATCACAACCAATCACAACAACCAGCCACTGGGCAGAATTTAAATGCGCCTAGAAAAAAAGTTCCTTTGAAGTGCACGAATATTAACTGATTTACCATGATTTTACCATGAAGATGGAATTACCTACATCCAGCAATTTTCAAGATTCACAGAGCAGTTTGTTTTTCAACATGAATGGGCATGAATTGGAGTAAGTTAGCCTTGACATATAAACTACCAAAACATATTCTGTACACACTTATGGAAGTGATATTTGTGACAGACAAATAAGTTGACAACTGTTGACAAGAAGTCAAAATAGGTCCAGTGTGGACCTTTAAATTGTTTGTCAGTTGAGCAGTACTGTCTTCAATCGTATCATAACTTCTACTGTGTTCTGCTCAGTGAGGCAAACAACCGAGTAATAAGTAATAAGCATATTGCAATATATGAATATATCTGTCTCTGAGCGAGCAACTGATTGCATTTCATGTACTCAACACTGCTGAAGATCAAGTGCAGCTTCTGCCTCTGACAGCTAGTGTTTATGTGAGGGAGGGATAAATAAACTTCAGAGTTGGCACATGGGTTGTTTGACTTTTGCTTGTGACAGGGGAGAACAGGACTTGCCAGAGTTTATTCCTGATATTTGCATTAACTACCCACTGCCTGTTCAACAGTATCTCTGCTTTATTGCGAACAGATGACTTGACAGATGGCTATTACTTCATATAAACAAATAAGTCTTTGGATCACATGTCCCAACCATTTTCATCAGGTGATGGCCCTGAAAATGCTCCACTTGGCTCATGACAGGCTGAATTATTTGTATTAAATAGTGTATTTTGGGCACATTTCAATTGTCATGAAGATGGTTTCTACTCAGTCCTTCCCCTAGTTGAAAAAGATGAGATCTACCACACTGTAGCCCTCTCATTAGAGTGCAGTTCTAGCAATAGCTAATCATCAATTACTAATAATGTATGTGATGTGAAAATAGATGAACAGTGTTTTTCCTCCACGTGTGAACATTTTTTACACATTTTCACATGGCATTACATATGAAAAAAACTGTTTCATATGTGAAATCTTAATTTCACATGCAATCTCTCATACACAGGGGAATGGGAAATTCGTCACACATGAAAACCAACATGTGTCCAAAAAGCACATGTTTCGAATTCACATGGAGATTTTCCCATGTAATGGTTATCTACATGTGTTATCACTGCTTGAAGTCCCTTTCAGCTGCTTTTTATTCATACAGAATGGATGTAAGTGCACACAAAGATGCAAAATATTTCCTTATAATTTAATTACCTAAACCCCACCATAAGAGGCCAAAAGGGAATACGGATTTTTGGCCCTTTGGCCTTATTCTGGGTTTCAGTTGTTTGCTACTGAAATAAGGGGGGATGTTTTCCTTGTAAAATGTTACGCTCTCTTTCTGTCTCTCTCTTTTACTATCGCTCTCTCACAGCATAACGTGAAGTCCGTGGGTGGTAGAACAAGACCAGCCAATGAAGTCTCAGAGTCTATTTCCATATGACCATCTAGGGAAGTTGGCTCAGAAGCCTCGGGCATACCTAAATTAATTTCATATCTCAAAACATTTTGATGTGTAACAGAGATGGGTTTGCACTCGGCTGCAGCTCATAAATCAGTCATACATCAGTCAGATGTTCAAGTCAGGGCTTTGAAGAGTTCTTGATTGTACTGAAAGATTATTTTAATGGCACCAATGAATATGTGTATGTTATGTACACTCTGTACTTGCTGCATGCTGAAATCATCCAACTTGGATTTTATGTGGTTTCTACTGAAATTGCCAACGATAGCTTTTTGAGAAATCTACTGCAATGCACAATTGTTGTTGTTGACCTCAGAGCAGCCAAATTGGAAACAGTAGTTGCCCTTACAAAACACACAGTAGATTATAATACATTGTATGTACAACAGATTACATAACTGAGGCAATCCCGGGGTTCATCGTAAATCTGTTCTGCTGTGTTTGTGTAACTTTGAATCATCAGAGAGACATTGGCTATCTTACTCAGTCCTCATTAAAGCAAGCCATTCTTTTTTTTTGAATGACCAAGAAGTTCTGTTTTAGTTGGGTAAGCACATCTGCAGGCCATAAGAGTGTTGGGGATTTTTTTTTTTTACTTGTACTGATGCCTTTCACTATCCAAAGTTGTTTCAACCTCTGGTAGACAAAGTGTCAAACGTTCTCTGTGGTGTGGCGTTGCTTCAAGCTGTCACTCAAGAAATCAGTCCTGTGCTCTGTGATTTTGTACCACTGGACATGATTAAGTGATTTATAAATATATGATTGTAGATAGGTAATCTGTCTTCTGGCACTCTCCATGTGATCTGAGGCCAAACTGAGCCTCAGAGGATGGCTCTTCATTAGATAACATGATAAGACATCAGAAACGTCAAATAGCCACCGAGCAAAAGAGTTTTGACAGTCGTTTTCTCCGCTGATTGCTTTGTCTGCTCTGCTTACCTAAACCCACTGTAACTTTGACTGAACCTGTCCAGGAGTGGGCGCTGTACCACTGACAATGAAAAAAAATTGCTACATGTACCGATCATTTCTATAAACCCTATGTTTGAGGAAAAGTCAACTGGTTTTAGCCTTCTGTCAATGCAGTGATGTTACGTTCCAAGTGTATAGTGAAGTTTACAAAAGGCTGTCAGACTTCTGGCCACAGCGATGCACAAGATCATAGTTGTGGATTTAGTTTCCAAATAGCACAGTGTTTCTCAAACTCAGGGCGAGAGACCAGACTCTGTCCCTTGGATATTTCCAAACAGCCCATTGAATAGTTGGCCAGCGCAGACGACTATTTACGTATTGCAGTTTTATTTGAGTGGTCTCTCTTAACATAGTAGTATCATTGTGTGATGATTCCCAAGGAACAAAAAATAGATGTAGGTCTAACATGGAAACAATTGGTTGGATGTAATAGCTGCCTTTTAAACACATATATATATTCTACATAGATAGATAGATAGACAAAAAGAATTTATATTTTAATATATTTGTAAATGCTAACTGTTCCCAGAGTTAATAGAAAACATGGTGAAGCAGCATTGAGTTACACATAGCTGGAACAAACCTCCAGAGGAGCTGACACTTGGCCCGACTCTGAATACTTTTAAATCCAGGCTAAAAGGTTAAAATCCAGGCTTTTATGTTCTCCACTGCCTTTATTAAATTTTATGCGATTTATTTATGCTCTTTTTATTTTTTTCTCACATTGAATTTCCTTTGTGTATACTATACGCTGCACAAATAAATTCCCCTTGCCTTGCCTATATATTTTGATATGTGAAATTTATAGAAAATGTGGCGTCCCCACATTGAAAAACTGTAGTGTGTGTGTGCATGAATATGAAGGAAAGTCTATGTAAAATATTCTAGGAGAGGTGTAACACCGACACGGTGGAGACACTCAGGGAAGCTGAGGCTGTTGTGCCGAGGGACAAAATCGTGTTAGGGCCAGTGTGAAAATGTTCTAATGTGCTCAGACGCAATGTCAGTACAGTTGTGTGTGAGTGTGTGTGCAGCAGAGTTTGAGAGTGGAACTGTGGTTGCTGCATGCTGTGAGTTTCACCATTAGGCACAATACAGTCAATGGAATTGCTAAGCTCTGGAAACTAGAAAAATGAATAGATCTCGATAAATCTCTGTTCAGCATGTGGCGACACTGGATTGTGCTCATTATATTTTCAGCTCTGGTTTACATTCAATACGCTGGCTGCTTCACATGCTTGACCGAGAAATTAATGACAGTCCCCGCCATAAATGCATCTCTCTTGTCTGAGGATTATTTACTGGGTTTACTCGAGCCATGTGGACATATGGAAAAATATTACCAAGGCATCCAGAATTAATTACGCTGCCAGTCATGCTCTAACTAGCCAGGTCACCAGAGGGGAAGGAACCACGAGGATTGGGTTCATGACCTTGACATTAAGCAGCAATGGTGTGTTCAGTCAGTCATTCGAGTCCATATTGAATCATGTTTGATGGGTGAGATGCAGGCCGAGATGAAGCTCGTCTCTGCGTGGCTGCTGTTCTCTATTGGTTTGTTCAGAAAGCGGTGACTCATCCCGGCTCTGCAGGGCCTACTACTGCCTTGGGTCAGTGATGTCATTAGGATCTAGTGGACCATGTGAATGAGAGAGATGGGTGAGGAGACAATGCATTGTATGTGTATGTGTGTGTATGTCAGAGAGAGAGAAAGAGACATAGAGAGATAGATAGAGAAGCTCTCATCACTGTATAGGATAAACATCAGACAGCCACATCAGAAATGCCAACGCCACATGATTTAATATCAGCAGAGCCTTTACTGCATTGCCCATTGGCTTGTACAGACAGTTTGTAATATGATTTTAGATGTTTAATGCAGTTTCCAAAAGCCTTTCTTAGGCCCCGCTATGTCTGAATCATAGTAGAGGACAGCAAAGGTAACAGACGAATGAAAACCCAAAGCCTGACCCAGGCAACTGTAGCCATGTGGGGACATCTGCTGTCAGTTTGGGGTAGAGCAGCACACTGTTTACATGTACTGTGCATCAATGTGCCCTATATTGTGTCCCCAGCTCCAGCATGCCAGAAAACAGCGCTGATTTTTATTTAGTTTGCACAACTATGATTGATTGATCTTTAGGCAACTACTGCCATACACAGCAGTGTATTGATGTATAGGGTGTTGTTGTTCTGATGAGATTTCAAAAGCTAATGTAGCCAGTGTGACATTCTGTGTACAGTTTGCTACAGGCTAATCGTGACAGTGTCTTTGGTTTAACTGGCCTTTCAGTGAACTATAAAGTATTGCTGAGGCTTCCATTATTTATTATGTGATTTATATAAATAAGAGGGCCCACAAGATATCAATCTATTTATTTCAGTATGCTGCTAAAAAGACCTCGTGTTTTGTGAAACAAGTTATTCTTCTTTTTTGATAGGTATTTGATGGAGGGCAGAATGTGTCCCATCATTCAATCTGGCTTCAGGGACAGATGTGATACCTGATTAATCATAGCAGAGTTGATCCATTTACATTGTTTTTGTGTAATTTGTCTCACCAGTCAGTTTATTTTCACTGTTCAAAATAGGTTCAGATTGATATATTGGCTTGATAATATATTTGGCTGACACTGACCTTTTACTAAATATCGGATATCAGTAGATATTGGATATATTGGATATAAAACAAACAAGCAAAAGAAAACTATACTGAGATATGATTTAGGCAATGTCAACCAATAGATATGGTAGATGTTTGCAAAAAGCAGAAACGTTTCTGTGGACACATTCATAAAATGGTGTGCACACTGACAGCACACATAAATATCTAAACTTATTCTTAATTACAGTCACTGTGGCATTATGAAATGTGGATTTGTAAAGTTGTGTGCTGTGAATACAAACTACAAAAAAAGATGTTGTCATGTCACAACAAATAACTCCCTCCTTGAATCTAAATTTCTGCCTCTCAGTGGCTGTTAGAGGTGGGAATGGTGATAAAAGTCTTTTTGCAGCAGGCTCAGTCATCCTTTGTGACTTCCACTTTTGCTGAACGGAGTGAAAAGTTTTGATTCCTCATTGACTGTGTTCCAGTAAGATTACCCTGCTGTGATCATACAGGTCAATGATTGCAAATCAAATTTGCAATCAAATCTATGGCATCTCAGTTACAGGAGATGGAACACTTTTCTCATGATTCTCTCTCACTTTTTGCACTCCACTTTGTCAATTAGGCGGATGATACGGGTGCGTTTTATTTTAGGAGCAGATTTATTTATTACAGGCATCAGCACAAAGTTACATGTATATGTAATTTATTTGACAATATGTTCTTAAGGAACTAGACCAAGTATGTAATAGCCTAATTGATTCTTGATCCTATTGATTTTTGTGTTCTATCTATAGGCCTGCTGGCTGGTTTGGGATTTTTTAACTATGAATTTTGGACACAAACAAACCCCATACATCATATAATGTTGGTCAACCCAGTGGCTCCCAAACTGGGTTCCAGAAACATCCAGGGAACCTTGAGGTGATTCCAAGGGGGTCCCCTGGCAAATCAAGGATTAGTTACCCTCACATGTCAGCTACTGACGAAAATTACAGAAACGTTATTTGTGGCAACTTTGAGAGCCGACTGATTAAATCACACGAGTGTCAGTTTCAAAAGACTATTGAATATCAAAGTGTTTTCAAAATACACCTACATCCGATGACCCCAATTTCACAACACAAAAAAACACAAAATAAAATGTGTGACTCACACTTGAGTCCGCCAGACAATAGGTGCAATATTAGACAATTATTTTCAAGGAGTTTGAGGTGTGAGGTAATTTGCATTTCAAGTAAATGTTATTGTATTGGCAGACCCAGTCCACTTGCTGTGAAATTGTTTCAAGCTGCTACAAAGGGCTCATGACTGTCAACAAAGTGGTGAGAGAATGAATAAAAAGGAAATGATGGCAATGACAGCTGCTTTCAATTTGTTCATGCTCAAGACTGAATTGGTCTGAATCTGTCTACAGGTGCTGTGTATGATCAAGTGTTTGGTTTTGAGCATACAATAAGGATTGTCATAATACTTCCTGGAACAGTGAGATTATAGGAAATGACAGGCCGCATCTGTCATTTGCAGTCTCTCGACAAAGGGCGCATGGGTTTGTCTGCGCGTGTGAGTGGATGTGCACATGTTCCTGTGAGTATTAGTGTGTGTGTGTGTGTGTGTGTGTGTGTGTGAGATTGCACTACACTGGGTGACACCACTCCACTGGTTTGATCTCAGGTGATTTATGTGATGTATGGATAGAGGGATTGCTGTGGCAGTCACTGGTTGTCTTTAGTGTGAAGGACAAGACATGGTCAGCCAAACAAAGGCACAGCCTGCACTGAGCTGCTGTAGAGCTATTCCTCCTGGATCTATTACCTGACCTACATATTTGACTACTTGAATATCAACTAGAATCATATCACATTTTTCTTACTGTCCATCATAGAAATTTGTTGCCATAGTCTGTACAGAGCCTCACAAACATAGATATATAAATGCAGTATACATCCACATCTACCTAAAAGACATCCATACATCCACATCTATGCACACATATCTATGTACATAGCACACAGGTAGAGCTCATTTGCAAAAACAGATACCTTCCATTGTTTTCATTATTTATAAACATGTTTTTTTCCATAAAAAAGCATACTATTAGGCTAATGCACTGGCAAATTTGTGACAATTTTTTAGATTCATATAGTTCTGTGAAGCATTACATACAACAATCATTTTTTAAATGCATTTATATATTTTCAGGAATGGCATTTATCTGTTTCTGCAAATGAACTCTTCATATAACATGACCTTTACCGGGGTGTTTTGTTTAGTGATGGCATGGGAGAGGGGACAAAACTCCTGTCATAAACATGTCTTGCCGTGCTTTTCGGTGCAGCACCACTTAGAGGAGCCACCGCTATGTGTCAGCCGATGGTTTCAGCGGTTTCAGTCAGTGAGCAGCCTGCTGCCTCCGCCCCTGCTGCATCCCTATCCCTCCCTGCAAGAAGCTATCTACCTTCAAAAATAGTTTGTCAGTAATCTGAAAGCTGTAATCAGCAGGCGAAATACAATTACTGAATCAGTCGGATAATGATTTGCCCTGCTGTCTTTAGATAAGTGAAGGAACTCCATGAGGTGGTAAAATCCACTTCAGTCAAGGGCAGAGAGCTGAGACTGATTGGAGAGGACATGAGGAGGTTTTAGTGTGCATCACACAATGCCACTGCCTATTTATTTTGTAAACAGTGTGATCTATAAAGAGTTCTAATTTATTTTAATTTGAAGAATCTGGGATGGAGCAAAGCTAGAGATCAGAATTATTTGTTTACTGATTGCATCATTTTGGTATTAACCACCTAAGCTAAGCTATTAATGCCAGTAATGTGTAGCCTGTTAGGGACATTAGCTTGGCTAATCAAACAAAGAAGCTGATTCGATTAATGTGACCTACGAGTATCAGTCTCCAACGGGAACAAAAGTCATTGGCTTCCTCAACAAAGATACAGAGACTGCTCATCTCAGCTGATTGAATGGCTACAATAAAAGGCTGAGATACTTTTGAGCGATTATTCAATAAAGCGGCAGTGGGAGCTCAACAAGAGAAAAGAGTCGTTTCACTGAGCAACTGAAATCTGGAACATATTAATGCAGCCATGACCTTCTACTGCCGGCTGAGGAGGGGCCATAGCTCAGCTCGTTTTTGCTCACTCGCCTAATGTGATCACACGGGATAAATTCTCATTGCTCTTCTAAAGATGGCAGAAAGTTAATTGAAAAAGCCAACAGAGGATGTATCAACGGGACAGGCAAAGAAATAGCAACTGCAAAGGGAAGTTTTCATATCTAGGTCTCTGTGAGGGGGGTTCTGTTCTGTGGGTTTAATCTCTCCTTGCACAATTAATGCTACAGCCTAGACCTGTCAAATCAGCCCCCTGCTGCCGCACTGAAGGCACATAACCCACCACACTGAGAAATACATGTTCACATACACAACAAGCAATAAGGACTTCCTACCTGTGAAATTGCGTTTGTGCAGATGTTCATGCATACAAACTGGCGTGTACGCCTCTGCATGTATAGTATATGTGTATGTTCAGCGTATTCCCACTTGTACGTGTGTGTCAGCTTGCATTTACTGACTGGCAGGTCGTGCAAGATTCAGCAGACCAGACAGCAGGAGCAGGAGCAGTGCCGTGCCTGAAATGGTAGTGTGTCACATGACCAGTTATTCAGTCTTTACATATATTTGTGTCACAGATACCGTGTGCATGTGTGTGTGTGTTGACCCTCTTCTATGACTCACTTGGCTGTGGTGGCGTAGATTTTAATCTGCTTTAGAGAGGCTGATCAGTCACTGCCTGCAGTTTCACTGTAACTGAGTATTTGCATGTCAAAATACTTTTATCCTCTCAGTGCAGGCGTCAAGAGAACGGATTACAAGCTGGATAATAATGGCTGCCTGAGACGAGAAAAGTGTGATGCTGTTTATTCGTCTCCTTCTCCCTCTCTCTGTTTTTCTGTGGCTATTTTGTCTCAGAGCCGCGTCTCCTGCTGATTCATCTTTTGCAAAATTAGCCTGCATTAATATAGAAAAACCAGAGCGTGAGAGATAAAAAGAGGGAGGGTTTGTTTTAGTCACTTTAACAGCCCCTCCTGTTTAATTCATGTGATTATAAGCCTTTGGATGACTGAAAGCTAACAGGAATAATTTCTGAAATTGATCATCACAGCACAGTCTAATCCCATTATACATTTTTATAAGCGTCTTATTGACACAATTATGACCACATGGTGTGCATTAACAAGTTCTTGATGGATGCATCAAGAGTGAAAAGGTTGCCGGCTGCCATGTTGAGGAAAGTTTTTATGATTGTATCTTTTAATCAGAGCACTAACAGTGTTGTCAGCCTGTGCCAAGTGCTCCATAACGTCGGAGAGATGCGTTTCAGACTGATACATAACTGTTTACTATTTTCAAACTGCAGTCTAGACGGATAAATTTAAGGTGTAAAAATAATTCACCGGGTGTTCCATCAAGGCACCAGTGCAGTGCAAGTGCCATTGTGTAGGATGGGCCAGGCACAACTCACTCATTGATGCTATGCAGACTGCATTGAGAACTGGGGTTGCACTCAAATATGTTCAACATGATACGAGCAGGGAATACCAGGGAATAATTGATTTTTTTTCCCACCCACAATCAATTCACTACTAGCCTAGCCTCTTACAATGTGTTTTCTATGGTCTGAGCCACAAGGAAAAATTATATTGTTTCATTTTTGTATGTGGTTTGGTTAAGCTTACACTGTTGCATTGGGAACAGAAAAGAAAGAAATAAAAAGTCATATAGAGATACAATTTACACACTGGACAGAATTTTAGTTGTCTGTCTTCGTGTTACAGGAAAGACTGTGGTGGCAGCGAAGCCAGAGCAAATCTGATTACATTCCCTGTAACTTTAGCTGAGCATGAGTGACGTGTCTGTGGCCTTTGCTGTAATTCATCTTCTCCAGTCTCAAAATCGGACTCTTTATACCCATAAAAACATGAATTTGTTTTTTTTTTTTCCCCTGTAATTTTTTCAGATTATGGCCTCACTCCAAATGAACCGCAATGCAGTTCACGTTGTAGGGGACCAAAGCCTGCATTTTCAGATGGTTTTCCATGTGGTTATTTAGTGCACTCCTGAGTCTGAATGGCATTGTTCACAGCAGCCCATATCTGACAAGCTAAAGAAGTAAACACTTAGAAACCCAAACACTCCAACCATGATTGTTTTGATTGCACCCACAAAAAAAAGTAAATACACCTTTTTCGAGGATTCAGTGATGGGAGAGGCAAAGGCAGAGATGTGTGTGTGTTTTGTAAGGGGCTGATTTATGATGGCAGTCTTGGAGATTTGTGGACGTGTGCATGCGCGAGATTGCAGGTGCGCGCATGTGTGTACATACGTGCCTGCATCCGTATGAGGTATCCACAGTATGTGCCTTTGAGTGAAATACGGTTTGTGACAAGGGACTGTTTATTTACCCAACAATGGCCCCCAAGGCCAGACCACTAGGCCATAACCAATCACACGCTCTCCTCTCCTCTCTTCTCCTCTCGTCTCCTCTGTACCAAATCAATGGAGGCTGTCCAGTCTGCTCTGTCTGTTTCTCTGTCTGTGGTAATTACCTGACCGTCCTGTCACTCCACATCTAGTTAGTGGAGAAAAGCCTGAGCAACAGGACGGGAGTGGAGTACAATGTGCGACTCCTGTGACTGATCTGACATTCAAAGTAACATCTGATGAGTCCCAGAGTGTGGTGTTGGTGTTTGTTATGCGGTGAACCATGGAAAGACAAGATTATATGGTAGATGGCAAACGTTAGGCAGGTATATACTTAGCATTGTATTGCATAGGGTTGTAAAAATTGATGTCTAGCCTGGCCACCACTGATATAGAAGACAGAGCCCATAAAGGAGGCAGTTTTAGGATGGATAAGGATGAGTTCCATATTTGTTGCTGGAAAACATCTACTCCCCTCTCAGAGAAGGCTGTTATGAGACAGAAAGCAGAGCAGACAGCGAGGACTGCTGAACTATCTGGTTACTTTAATGACACTACTTGCAGGTTGCTAACAACAAAAGACATGCTGATGTGACAGGAATATCAAAACATAGAGGCTCTGGTAGATTGTCGATATGTTATTCAATGAAAATGCACCAATTATTTTTTTCAACTTGTGCAGGAGTTTCCCCCTGTGTCTTTGTGTGTGTGTGACAGAGAAAGTGGCAGGTGTAGGCTTGGGGTTATTAGGCCAGATAAACACAGCAGGGTTGTATAACTCTGGCTGATAATTCACTGACCTTTACCTCCTACACTCTAATGCATTCTAATGGCCAGTGGAGTACAGCATGGCTCCTTTCTCAGCAACTCACACAGACACACACACACACACACACACACACCTGGTTGTCAGGGAGATTAAAGCTCTCAGATCATCATAAACCAAAACACTCTTGGGATGTGGCATATACTTAACTTGTTGGAAGGTGTTATGTTACTTGAAAATAATGTAATGCAATAACGCCCAGCTACTGTATACACGTATTCTTCTCAGATTTCTACATCCAAAAGGCCATTAAAAAAAAGAAAAAAAAAAAAGCAGTATTTACAGTATTTGACAAATTAGATTTAGGGTTTTTTTTACGTTTAGGAGCTGAACTGAGTTGGCTATGTCAAAATTCTTTTTCACATATTCTTTTCTTGTTTATTTTGCCAGCCCCGTGTCTAATTAGCTCTGTGTGACTGGGGCCTGCCTGTTTCCAGTGGTGGCACGCACCATGCAAAAGAATGACCGGTCCGGGGACGACAGCCAGAGGGACAGCGTGAGTGAACACCATCTTTTTCTGTTTGCGCCGTTCATCCCTTTGTATTTTTTTTCCCTTTATGCTTTTTATGGTGTGTGCCTTTATATCTTTACACTTAAAACTCTGCACCTTTACATTATATCCATTTACAGCATGTCTTCACCTTTAATGTCATGCATCACTGTACAGCTCAAGTCTTTTCATTGGAGACCTTGCACACACCCACACACACACACACATACACATACACATACACATACACATGCACCTATTATGTTGGCTGATAATGTGAATGAATGTTTTCATTTCCATTTCATTTACTGTAGGTGATGTGTATAATGGACATGATGCAGATGTGATTGTAAGGGCAATTCCTACTCAAAACAATGTACACCGTAGCATGCAGTGCTCCATATAGTGTACAATTGCATTAATGATGGGCCTTAGAGCATGTCTTTTCATTTCATTGCATATCTCTATATAGGCTTTCACTGCAAATGTACCTGGAAATCCCGTCAAACAGGCAAGGAGGTCAAAGCTGCAGTGTTTCACGAAAGCTGGAATTGGGACAGACAGTATGAGCAGAGTCAATATCAGGGTTGTCCTCTTCTGCATGAATAAGATATTGTCCCGTACTGTGCAGCTTAACCTTGAGATCAAGTTCAAGTGTGGAGCAAGTCTGTCAGAAGGGCTCACATTAGAGAAAAAATGCATTGGCGATAAAGATGGAGGGTTTCTCTTGGTTGAAAGGTGTTGCGGGAATATCAGTCAAGGCAGGTTGAGTCATTGGGGGAAAAAAAGCCATCTCAGGTCCTGCTGTGCGTTTGCCACATGATCAAGGACTATACAGAAGCAGCAAAGTGACCACAAAAGCCTCTCTTTGAGGTTCCTGCCCATTGCTTCTGAGTTTTTGTGCTTTGAAAGGTGGTACTGTTTATATCTGCAGGCTGAAAAATGCACCAGATCCACTCTGCTGTGACTTCTCAGGAAATACTGCATGTTAGGTGCTATTGGAATGCAAATATATTCCAGTATTACATTAAGCAGAGCAGAGCAATTTTCACATCTGGAGAAGAAAAACATCTCAATTCACACCTGAATCCACAGTAAATAAGAATTTGTGGCATCGCAGAGCCTCTAAATTGCAAAGCTATCCAACTGTATATTACTAAGACAAGTATAAGGGAAAAAATGATTGAGCGTATAATTTTTTCACCTAGTGATAGTGGTAGGGAAAATACTTTGAGATGGGTTATGTGATTCAATTTCCTGTGCTGGTGGGGAAAAGAGGGAACTGAAAGATATGAGCAAGATATGGGATAGAGTATCAGTGAGGAATATGGCAAGGTGAGAAATGGTTCGTGTCAAACATGCCTTTGATTAATGTCTTCATCAATTAAGACAGAGTGGGGAGAAAAAAGTGAGGGTATAGAGGAGAAATGGAAGAAAAGAGGAAAAGTGTTGGGGGGCTGAGAGCGATAGGTGAGACGTCAAGAGAGGACAGGTAATTAGAGAGCAGAGAGGAGAGGGAGGAAGGTTAAGACGAGAAGTGGAGGTGAAAAACAAACTGAGAGAGCAGAGGAGATGCTCCCTCATCATCCTAAAGGGCCATATTGAGGTAGAGCGGGGACACAGGCTCAGTTGATGAATTCGTAATGCAAGGCTCTCAGGGGCCGTCCAATCAGGCAGCGCCATTGATGAATAGTCATGAGTCACCTTATGAGCGTCACCATGGTTACGCAGATGTGACTGTGGCCCTCTGAATGCGATGAGGGAATAGAGGCAGGCCGAACGCCACTCTGTCTCCTTCCTGCGCACATCTTGATCACCAATTAGGGCCCAGCAGGAGAGCGGGCAGGCCGTGTGCTTGGACCTCTCTGGCCTTGTGGATGAGGATAGC
>OMLF01020889.1:0-10714 GCA_900302615.1 Holocentrus rufus | reverse complement strand
ATTAATAAATGATCTTATACCTGAGAGGTTAGAGGAGCTCCGGGTCTGCCACTGCTGTAAGAACTGCAATGCACAGACACACAAGCGCGCACAAACCCACGCCCACAAATACACAGCACACACACGCACACACACACACACACACACACACACACACACACACACACACGCACACACACACACACATATACACACACACTGCACCTTAGAACCACCTTAGAAATAGAACCTTCTTATATATCTCCCTCTTCTTTATACACTGTATTTCAATTGTTACTTTGTCCTCCTTTCTTCTCCCTGTCGCTTTACATTGCTCCTATTCATTATGGGTGAATTTTCAGGAAGAGGCCATGTTCTAGCCTTGTGTGTTTGTGCATGTCTGTTCAAAAACTTTGATCCTACTGTCTGAAGATAAGTGGAAACATTCGATTTCTTAAACAGAGCGGTTCTGCAAGTAAGGCATCAGTATTCAATTCCATTTAACCTTATTTATGAAGCTCTTTTTACAACACGAGTTCACAAAGTTGTCACAAAGTTCTTAACGGTCAAAACAAGACACATAATGCACATGAGTTAAAGACAGGGTTGAATATTGTACAACTGCACCAAAAAATGATTTCATGTGTGTCTCTCTCAGCTGATAATCTCTGCATGGTACCCTGTGGTTTGCGTGTGGCTAGCAACATAGCACAGGCAAAACACTGATCAGTAGTGTTGTGCTGTTCCATCATCATGAAATATAGACGGAAGATGTTTATGATATAAATTTATTCTTATATTCATACATTTATTCATCATTGAGGGTGAACAATATCTTCAAAGCAGAGGTTTAAGAAAAAAAAACTACCTAACTACTTTCATCCTACCTAAATGTGTAAGGCAAACAAGGATTTGGTTCTTATTCAAGATGGCATGTGAAAAAGTTCACTCTGATTAAATTGCACATTGGAATTCATGCCACACACAGCCGAGGAAGAACGGAAGAAAAGATAATAAAGCAAAGCATACCAAGTATCACTCATAAATCAGAGCAGGTAATGTACGACATGTTGAAAAGAAATAAAACTTTTATTTATTTAATTCCAGAATCTCCTGATTAATTCATTTATTCCATGTGACCGTTTTCTTGAGGAGAAACACTGACTATATTTATGTTTAATGGCCTGTTTATGAATACTTGGTCTTTATTGGTTCAGTTTTAAAATGGATAAAAGGAATGGTTCATGCAAAAATTAACATTTTGTCTTTTGCCTTCGTGTTAGCTGAAACGCTGGTGAGGTTTGTATATCTCACAGCAGCTTTATTTTAATCTTCTCGAAAACAACTGGACTGAATGGAGAGAGCGTCTGTGGAGTTCCAAAAACATGACCATATGCTGTGAAGCCAAACAATTGAACTGAGGGTCCAAAAGTCCAATATTCACCTCTGACCAAGTGAGAAAAACAGTGAGAAAGTGGCCCCATTTTCACTTGTCAATTCATGCGTCTCTTATCCAAATATAATCCAGACACAATTCATCCATATTTCATTTACACTTAGCAAAATCAATGCACCTTCATTAGACAGATAGGAATTGTATTAAACTTTCTCAAGCAAAAAGCAGATGACCGCATGTGACAGCAGACCCAACAAATGTTCGCCATCTGATCTTTCCACCAAACACCAAACAGAGCCTGTCTTGTCAGCCTCTCCTCTGTTCGTATGAGCTCAGTAGGCCGCGGAAATGTACTTGGTCACAGCCCAGGTACCAAACAAGCATCGTATTTATTTGTTCATGTTTTCCATAAACTTTTATATGTGAGTTGGCACAGCGAAATAACTGATTTGGACATGGACAGGAGGCTCTCACTTGCACTCTATGGTGATGACTCCAGGTGCACTCTATTTCTGTGCCAACCATGCCTGCAGTGCGCCTGGTTGGTGGAATTAACACTCTATGTAAATGCCGAAATCGCCCAAGCATGTGGCGTTTACCCCACTTGGAAGAGATGCCAAGACATTGTACAGGAGGATCAAAACAAAGCACGCATAAAAGGCAAACAAACCAGGCACCAACTGCAGTGCAAGCACTCTTCCATTTTCCTGTGCATGTCTATGGAAGTGTCTCAGCAGCTGGATTTCTCTTCCACTCACGCTAGTGCTGGAAGTTGAGATATATTATAGTAATATTTTGGGCTGAGTGTAGATGATGTACACTATGTGGCTTGTGTAGTAGGATGCATTTAAACTTGGCCACACTGCAGCAACAATGCATTGCAAGACTATTTTGGAGGTGATTTGAGGAATCCAATCTAAATGCAACCCCAATGCATGTTGGGTGCATTTACTGTACACTTGGCCTTTTACTGTAGATATCTGATTCCTGTCCGATCAGCTCAAGATAAACAGTGGCAGAACAAGTGAGGAAAATCTAACATATAGTGAAGCAATTATTGGGTTTTTCAAGCAACAGTGTGATTGTTTGGCTTCAGAACACTTGAAATCTGCTGTTTTTTATGGTTATGTTTTGCCTTTGCCTGATTTTGAGGATAGGCGGATCAGTAGTGTAGGACTGTGGGATTAGTCCTCACACACTACTCATTTGGTATCGATTTTTAAAAGTATGCATAATATTAATACAAAATGTGGTTGCATCATTCCCATATTTTTTCTGCCTTGTTCGTGCCCATAAACATGTCAAATAACTGTGGGAATATAATGTGGGATATAAGAATCAACACACTTCTGTCAAATCAGTTCTGAGACATGCCAAATGAAAATGTAGTGTGGTGTGGTGCTTCTTTTCAGTGGTGGATAAAAATGTAGCCAGATGCACTATTTGTGATAGTAAAGTATCAAGAGCAGCAATATTAACAAGCTCAAACAACCACAGATCCATACAAAGTTATAAAGAAGTAGAACAAAAATAAGAAGATATCACCCTGTGCCACCCTCTGCCTGCTGGAGAGAGAGGCAAAACATTGTTACCGTACAGTAATTTTCCTTTTTAAGTGTAATGATCATTGAAAAAAATACAATTAGACAAATCATCTACCCATTTAAGAAATTATCAGTATTGATAGTGGTATCTTGAAAAACGCAACAAAAAGTATCAGTATTGTATCTAATTTAAAAAATAAATAGTATCACCCATTCCCACTGTGTAATGCAGCAGTGTTTACTTTATTTTTTAATTTTTATTTTTTAAACTTAATTAAGTCTTGTGCTGGAATTCTGTCTAATGATATATATATGTATATATTTTTGCTGCATGAAGAAGTTGTAAAAGATGAAGGTGTAGACCTCTGGTCTGCAGTGGTCTCGTCTACAGGGTTCATTTGAAAAAACAGATATCCTCTGTTATTTTCATTTTTATAACACATGATTTTTTCCAAATAATATCAATATTGTGACAAATATATACAACAGTCAGTTATTTTTTAGTAATTTAGTCATATACTTTTAGGAACGGGATTTATCTGTTGCTGTAAATGAAGTCCAGTGGTATAAGATATATCAGATCTATAAGAGTTGTGTGTTTGTGTGTGTCTGTATCTGTATCTTTTATAGTCTACAGACAAGCCTTCTCATTGTTTTTCTTGTCCTTCTTTGTACTGTCTGGGAGCATTTCAAACAACACACATTCCACATCTCCATTATACTACAAAAGCAGCACGCCGGCCCTGGCTGTCCTATGCAGAAGGTAATTTCCATGTAGTGCTCACCTCGAACTTGTGCTGTATTTCATGTTCTCCTGTGGATGATGCTATTTCCAATTCATTAAGGCACGCTTTGTTTGAGAGGGCCTGCAAATTAAAGTGGTGGATGGTGTTTTTCCACCTCCCTCTCTCCCTCAATCTCTTGGTTTCCATCTCCTCTCTTTCACAGCAGAGTGTTATGCCGAACATGACTTTGTCTCAGAACGTCTAATATACACCCTGGGTCCTCTGGGCTCTCCACTGTGTGTGTGTGTGTGTGTGTGTGTGTGTGTGTGTGTGTGTGTTTGTGTTTGTATGCATGTGTGTGTGTGCGTTCTGTTGGAGTCTCCAGTGCTCTGCCAAATAAATTCAGTCCCACTGTGTGTTCTTTCAATTCATTAATTCTCAGCCAAAGTACCCTGCAAAAATAGGTGTAAGCGAAGTCTGTTTACAGTTTGTCGTTGTACAACCAGACAGACAATTTTAACAGTCTGATTCAGCAAATAGACATTCTATCTGTGCCCTGTACGCTCTTATAGCGCACCTAGCTTTAGTTTAAGAATGACTAGACAGCCAATTAGACAACTTTCTAGGTCTCTCCTGTTTTTGTTTTTTATTAGGTAAGCTTTTTCTTCCCATTCCACCTCTTCCTTTTAAACCTTTTAAACTCAACTCCATAAACACATAATTTGGTAGTTAAGTCAAGATGGTTCTCATTGTTTGGACAGACTCACTGACAAATGATGTGCTTATTCCATATTTTTTGTCAGTTGAGTCTAAACAGTCCTTTTTTTGGCGATTTTGCAGCTTCAGTGCCCAATTTTCACTCATGCAATGGTAACCATAGTATGCTTCCCTTTCTTCTTCTTCTTTTTTTTTCCAAGTTTTTTTTTTTTTTGCCATTTCTGCTTTATTCAGGAGTGACAATGGAGATAGATGGGGAAGATGGGGGAGTGATAGAGGATGACATGCAGCAAAGGTCACGGATTGGAATCAAACCCGCGCTGCCGTGGCGATGACATGTGGTGCGCTCTCCGCACAGTGAGTTACCGGAGCGCCCTGACCATCATATGCCTGACCACAGTATGATGATGCTTTGGTGACTCAGACCTGATTAAACTTCCACATTTTGGGTAGTTTTTGTTGTTAACTGTGGATTCAAGTTGAAGTCAACTTGTTGTCGATTATTCAATCAATCTTTGAAACATCCCTGGGATTCTAAAAAATTTCTTCCATGTTGTAGACTGTTATTCCCTGTTATACCCTGTTTCCACCCTGCTGGACCCTTGCTATATTAAAAACCCAATTTAATTGGAGAAATTGCAGTCTCATCTAGACTCTTGATAGTATTTTTGGACTACTGTCACATGGGAAGCTAAAAGAAATAGGCCCATTACCCCTTTTGGGCTCAGATCTATATTCAAAGAGACATTGCCTTATTCCACAATTTATACAGCATAGCCGAGTGCTTCAGGTAAGAATAATCTTTTTAATACTACCTCCTGTTCTCTCCCTCTGCCTCCCCACCATTTCTCTTGTTAAATTTGCACAAACCACCCACCGGAACGAGGCCTGTGTTGACCAAACTAATTCTAAAAACAAAACAAGCTGGTTCAAAGTTACACAGTGCGAGGAAAGGCGATGCAGAGAACACTGACTCACAGCTTTGCTTCTCTCACACGGTTTTGTTTCTCTTTCCCTGCCTACATTACTGTCTTTGTCTTCATCCGACAAGAGTCACGAAAAGTCTCACTTCCCACTGAGCATGTAACGCACGCAGCATTTTAATCTCTGTGTTTTCTCATTTGCTTGTCAACCACTAACCCAAGCTCTGGGGTCTTGTTAGAAAGCCAATTCCTTGTCAATTTAGCGCCTTCAGCAGCTCCACCACAGGAGTCTCCCTCACCAGTTGGCGTTGGTGGAATTTGTTGCACAAATTGAGCTGCAGAGGCGGCGGCAGCCAGGCGTTCAGTGGAGTGGAAAGAGAAGAGGGGGAGGAGGATGCCGGTGCCACCAGCACGCTTCTTTTTGAGATGCAAGTCAGGGCTCGCCGGTGCTGGGGTCCAGCAGAGTAAATCTTAGCTAATAAAGTTCCGAGACAGGAGAAAGTAGAGGGAGCAAGAGAGAGGGAGAGGGAGGGAGGGAGAGAGAACGAGAGAGAGGCCAAGGTAGAGCCAACACTCTGGGAAAGAGGCCGACAGACCAGGAACACAGGAAGCAATGTGCTTCCAAAGCCGAGAGAGAAAAGAGAGAGGTCCCACAGGGAAAAGAGGAGAGAGGAAATCAAAGAGCTTGGAGTTAATCCCATTTGTTTTTTTTCCTTCTCAATAACGCTGGTTTTGTTATGTACGCCGATTTTGAGATATTTTCCTTTTTTTTTAACATTTTCTCCTGTCTCTTTATCCCCCCACACTCCATCCCCCTGTGTTAGACTTTCTAGTAACCTCGGATGTTACAGTAGAGCTGTCAAACTTTTCCAACAACTTTTCAATAACACAGCTAAAAGATAAGCCGGTCACATTTGTGATTGTATTAACTGTTATCTAGCAGCCAGCACCATTGGAGAGCAAACATACTTAGTGCAATGTTCTCTATCTGTTCCATGCTGATGTGGCCTACGCGGTTTTTACTGACAGTGCGTGTATACATGCGTGTGTGTGTGTGTGTGTGTGTGTGTGTGTGTGTGAGCGAGCGCATGCTTGTGTGTGCTTGTGTGCGTCCATATGCGTCTATGGAGAGAATGTGCAAACACAGGAACAGATAAGAGAGGCAGCTAAATGAGAGTGATATGAGACTAATTGACCAGTAATGAAACCCCTGGCTTAATTACCCACACAGACATTCAGCTTGTCACTAGCACAGATCAGAGTGCTGCAAAAACCCACACAAGGTCAGCAGTGTAGTGAGTCTTCAGACAGACAGCAGAACATAACACTTTTCATTTATTATTCTTAATGCCTCCAAAACCTACCCATGTAGCACTGTTTTGGAACTTTCAAGCTAACCAGTGGACTTGACAGGGATGATCAATAAGGAATGATGGATGAAGCAAACTAAAAATATGCTATTGATTGTGCGCAGGGCTGCACGATTATGTCCAAAATGATAATCCTGATCACTTCGCAAGATATTGTGGTTTCCATTATTAATCACTTAAAGCTCAATTATGAGTCACTCAAGACCCAATTATTTGTCTTAATGATCTGCGAAACGCAATTAATTTACTGCAATTTTTGAATTTTACAGCGACAACATATTGGATGGCATGGCGGTATTAAAACATTTCTATGGTTTCTATGATAATTAATTTTTGGAAACTGCAAACCTAATGCAAAATTAAATAATTACTTTTGCATCCCCATTGTCCAATGGTGTTTGTATTTGCTTTCTGTTGATGCAAATAGCTGAAAGCTTTTTGTTTGCAAGTTAGATTACACTGAAAGCTTTAGGAGTATGTATTTCTCATATTTTTATCAAACACTTCAGTTCCCTAAAGAGCAACAGTGTCTGAGGGGGTGGTCTTTATTTTGTATGACATTTGATCTTTGTTTTGAATACACTTTATTGGAATGTGTCTAAACATTAAATTGTCACATAGATCATCCTGTGGCCACTGAAGCCTCACCATGGCAGCATCAACATATTAGTCTACACACTTATTTTGTTTTTCCTGAAGCTTATCACTAGAAAGCATTAGGTATTATTTGTCTTAACTTACATAGAGAAACATATACATTATTTTGATTTGTAAAGAATTTACTTTTGTATGGTGCCGTTGTGTGGCTGTCCTATCTCCACACAGGCTCCCTGACTACATTACTGTGGTATTAGGCTCTTTTCACTTGCTGCCTTTCCACTAGCTTACTTATTACAAAGCACTAATTCTACTGTAACGTAAAAGGCACCAGCTGTCCTTGCAACTTAAGATATCACCAAGGTGCTTATTCCAAGTAAGCCTCTCCATACTCTCTAATAATAACAGTGTGCAACACTCTTTGACATTCTCTGAACAGTGACTCTGACATAGCTCTCGATGTAAGCTCTCCTCAAGCCCCAAGAAGGATAGCTATATTGGATAACATAGCTGATGCATTTTTGTGCTTGTTTGAAAGGTATCATCTGAAAGTAAATAATTCCACAAATAAGAATAATAGCAAAGTCTAATTACTCGTGCTCACTGTATTTTGCCGTTATGCACACTCTAATGCCAGGAGCGCATCAAACAAAATCACGGCCAGTTTAGGCAACCCAAAAATATTGACATATAGTGTCATTGTCCCCATTGTGTGAGAGAGTCAGCATGTCACAGCCCAGTCTCCCGATGCAGTCTGGGACCATCTGGGATCCCCGGATTATATTCAAACATGTTTTAAAACACATTGGTGTTGTTGGTCTTGTAGTGTGAGACCGATACAATGAGCCAATTTCTCACATTGGCTAATCAGTGTGTTATCACTCTGTTCACTGCAAATGAAAAAAATAAGCAGACAAATGTAATGAGCATAACTGAAGCTTTTATTGGAACTTTGTCACATCCAACTTTCTTTGTTAATCTGATCAACCCAAACTCAAACCTTCTTCTTCTTTCCATCTGTACGTCTGCATGTGTAATAACAAGTTGAGGCCAGTTGATGCATCACAGTTGTTGCCGTCTATATTGTTATATATCTAAAATGCAAATGTCTATTCTAATGACCTATTTGGCCTTCTGTCTTGATGGCTCTAGTTGTGTGAGGCCAGTCCTATGAGACTTTGACATCTCATCCACTCCTGTTTGAAATCGGGCCAACTTGAGACCATGCGATCCCTTTTCGTAGACTCTTGTAATGTGCAAACTCATGTTGTTGTCTCATTCTAAGGTGGGTGCACCATTTTGATGCAAGATGTCATTCAGCAGCTCGGTAGCTTGGCAAATGTGAGATGTCCTGCAACACATTTTTAATTTTAACATGAGTGTTTCTTTAAAAAATGCTATTATGGTTGGTGATGAGCGGAACACAACTTCAGAGGAGGTGCTCAAAAACAAATGCACATTCCTAGAAGTAAAAAAGATTACAGCATTCAGTAGCTTAAACAAATCTAGGTTTGGTAAGTGAACGAACAATATTTTCTCCCTCAGAAGATAACCTTGAACCAGACACTGAACTGCTCCAGTATTCAGCATCAGTGGATAATATTCCAATATTATTGGCAGCTCCCATTCCTGAGTGTGTAAATGTTTATAACCGTCCTGCTGCACCATCTCCCCTGTGATAATGTTGTTCATAATAATGTATTCTTGGACAACTTGCTTAGTTAATCAAAGGTTAAAGAGAGAAAGAGAGAGAGAGAGAGGGAAAAAAAGTCTCATGGCCAACTCAAGCTGCTAATCTAGCCTCCCGGCATTACATTCCAAATAGAGTACTTTGCAGAGTAAACTGGCACAGCGTGTAATCAGAAATGGTCTTATCTCTCATTAAATGCACATTCAATTTCTTGTCTGCTGAGAGTACTGTAGTCTAGAAAATCATCCAGCACTCATCAAGTACAATGCAGTGAATCTGTGGTAGAATGAACATTTCTTGCTCTTTTAAAATGAATTTCTAATGGCTGATATTTTCTCATATCTGGAGTGGCTAAAAGCAGGGAAGAGAGCGAGGAGGGGATAAAAGAAAGAACAGCGAGTAAAAAAAAACATAAAGCATTTGGAAGGGTACAAATTTCTAGATCAATAAGCAATTCATGTTTGTCGTGGTCACCTCTGGAGGTGGATGTACCTGATGGCCAGTCCTTCTTACCTCCCTGTTTGAGACACACACATACACACACACACACACACACACACACGCACAACTGTACTTGCTTTTCTAACAAAGTAACTCCTGACCCACTGGTTCACTAAATAACCTTTTAAACATATAAATGCGCTGAGAAACCATTATGTTACCATGGCTCTAATGATGCACTGGGCAGGATGATATAGAAGTATATGTTACTGTAATTAGAGGAAAAAACACTCTGTTCATAATATAGATAATAATACTGTCCCTTATGTTTCCCGTTGTGCCATTTGATTTCAGGACACTAGTTGCCATTCTGTCCCAAGAATCAAGAAGAAATCAGCAGGCAGCATTTTCCAGCCAAGCTCATTATCTTTTGAATCAGATTCTTGTGATTAGTGATGCCAAAAATGCCGAAATCCAGATTCAGAGCCTGTCTGCTCAGTCACTTGACCAGTCCTAGCCACGTCTAGTTTGGGACTGACAGAGTCCTCTCTCATAGTGTTTTAGACAGCATTAATATTGAAACTGTCCACTGGGAAAAACCTTTAGGGCTGCCTTTGCACCAGTCCACTTACTGTCTGCTGTGTGTGTGTGTGTGTGTGTGTGTGTGTGTGTATGGCGGAATATGTGTCCAAGTGTGTGGGACCTTACTTAGTACAGCTGTGTGTGTGGCTGTCTGTTTGTTTCTCTTTCAGACACCTGTCACACACAGTGATTGTACCAAGATGGGAATTCAGGTGGCCCTTGCTAACTGAATTCCCATCTTTCTGCCTCATGTCTTTTGCTTTGTCTTACTCTTTTCTTCTGTCATTGTCATTGTCAGTATAATGTTTTGTCCCAACATCTATTGTGCACTCACCCATCCTGATGAGAAATCCCTCTTTGACCTGACCTGCCCAAGATTTCTTATATATATATATATATATTAGTGCTGGGCCGTTAACGGCGATAACGTGCTGCGTTAACGCGAGACTCTTATCGCGCGATAAGAAAATTATCGCACGTTAATCTATTCACTAAAGGCTGTTTTATGCTTAAGGAGCTGATATACTTCAAGACATGTGTAGGCTTCATAGACATGTGTCGGCAGACGTCTTTAGAAAAGTGGCGGACGACACAGATGCTGTAGCGCAAGCTCTCGTCTCCATGGTAACCAATTGGACGCTTCTCCGTTCAGGAAAGATGGCTGCCGGCTACGATACGTTTGAGGTAGCAGAGGAGCAGGATATCTAAAGTCCGTGACGAGTCATACAGGTGAGGATATTTCCTCTCCTG
>OMLF01020880.1:0-10238 GCA_900302615.1 Holocentrus rufus | reverse complement strand
CATCCCGGGCCGAGAACGACACGAAGCCTGACGCCGTTGCCGTAGTAACCGCAGCATCTCAGTAGGCAACTCCCCACTGTGACGCCGCAACAACTTGGCAGCCTCCCAGCTTCGGTCTCCGGTCCCCTCCTCTGACTGCGCCGTTGAACCACCAACGAGTAGGCAAGTGCGCAATTCACTCTCCTTATGGTCGAGTTGGTGCCCGTATATCATACTGTCTAAATTTTAGATATAGGGAATTCAGACTATTTCAAATTTACGCTCTCCGGCACATTGAACCACATACTTTGTCTACACCATTGACAAATCACCAATTAACCATTTAAGATCTACCTCATGACTTGATTATTTCTATTTAGTTGGATGTTTCATTTATTCTTTGCATATCTTATCACTTGTTTATTACTGTCTATTTTATGAAGAACGTTTAGCTATTAATAAACGTCTGTATTTCTTATACTTGGATCGGCTGTGTGTGTATCTTTCTCTCCAGCAAAGATCAGAGTTTCTGGATCGTAAGCCTACGGCCTTAGATGTAAGGCTGATTTCTTTGGCTAGTCCAAGTACTTCTCATTGAAGTTCGTGCCCCAAATCATCTTAAACTAAATTGTGGCTGTTCCGCTACATCTATAAATACAGCCACATGCTAATATAACATGACGAGTTAGAGTTGTTCGGACCACTTGTGGACTTGTTTGCCAAGACGTCTTACCCTCGTCTTTCTTCTTCTTCGTCGTCGTCTTCTTCTTCTGGCCGACCAGGTGCATTAAGTGCGTCTTCTTTGGTTTTATTGGCGGAGTTACAATGCCTAGTACCGCCACCTACTGCACCAGAATTGTAACGACAAGCTACATTCACAGACAGAGTCCCATTATAATGCTTTTATGAGCGAGGTCGAGCGAGCCAAAAGTCGAAAAATCTATTCGTGGCGGACGTAATTCTTTCGTGGCGGGCCGCTACGAATAAATGAATGTGTGGGAAACACTGACTCCCTTTGAACACATACTAATATGTCTATCTTTTCTTCTGCAGACATTTGCTTCAAGTACAAGAGAGACTGCAAACCCAACAAGGTAAGTGTCTCATTAGGATCTTAAAATGAAACTTTGACCTCGAGTGGGAATGGAAACTAATAGTTGTTTAACTGAAGGAGGAAATCTTTCCATCTATGAAAGTAGTAGTCATTTAGACAAGTCACATTGCAATCAGGGTCTGAAATTGACATTCGCCAAGCACCAAATGCAAATGATTTTTCATTTGGCGGGTGACTTTTTTGCAACAAAGAACAGCAAATGAACTAGGTGGCTTGAACAGCTCACATGACAGTGGAAGTGCGCAGACGCCAGTCCTGTCAACAACACAACAACACAACCAGCTTTTTACAAGTGCACATGTGCAGAGCAGATAAGGAAACTGACCTGTAAATACAATACTTAAATTAATTAAAAACAATAAAAAAAATAAATCAATTAAAAACAGCACTTGCAATTAAAATCTCCAACCGTTTACGCTTCTGTCTTTTATGTCTGTTTAATATATATTCAATTGAACATTATCTGTAGATATCACCAGTCCTCAAGCCTAGAAATAATTAATAATAATGGGACACACAAAAAGAAATCCCCCATATGTTTAATGGACTGTTCCTCCCCCTTGTGCGCGAAGCTGAAATGAAGAGCAAGTGAAAAAAAAAAGAAAAGACAGTCAATGGTGATAAGTAAACAATGATTATTGTGTTTATATTTCACATCACACACCATTTTTTTTTGGCGGTGATGATGGTAATAAGCTCAACGCTGCAGTAGGCATTACTTGACCACAGCATTGTGGTCATGCGGTTATTGTCGCAGCCCTACTGAATCAGAATCAGATTCTGAACTGTCATTTCGAAATATTGATTTACAGATGGCTTATTTAAAAGAATGGCGCAAATGGAAGGCAGAAATGGATCAGCTCCTGCATTCTGACAGCGATGAGCATGAAAGTCAGAGATCAGCAACCTATAGATCAACCAGCGGATTACATTACAACCAGGCTGACAGTATGAGCGGTTTTGAAAGTATTAATTCGGGGACTGACAGTTTGCCAACGGAGGAATCAGACTTTGACACAGACGTGGAATTTGTGTCTTCTGACTCAGACAAAGAAATTCTAAATGATGAAGCTGATTTGCCCAATTTAGAAGATACCTTAAGACAATGGTCTACAAAGAACAAAATCACACACAGATCCTTAAATGAATTGTTATCAATATTAAGAATGCAAGGACACCTGTTACCAAAGGATGCTAGGACAGTCCTTGCTACACCACAAGCCATCGGATCGGAGCCTAAATGCAGTGGGGAGTACATTTATTATGGATTAGAAAAGGGGATTTGCTGTTTACTAAGTCAGTCAATGAGTTTCAGACTGGATCATGATTTTATAAAACTCAGCATCAATATTGATGGTTTCCCACTCTTCAAAAGCAGCAAAGTCCAGTTCTGGCCAATACTGGCCAAGTTTCACAACTTTGAGCCATTTGTGGTAGCACTGTGGGGACAAGAAACCATATACTCTTGAGGAATATCTTGATGACTTTTTGATGGAGTATAAACATCTCGCAGAAAATGGAATAATTTATGAAGAGAAGAGCTACACTGTCTGTGTTGAAGCATTGATCTGTGATGCACCAGCATCTGAAGTGCATCAAGAATCATAATGCCTATTACAGTTGCGAAAGGTGCATCACCAAAGGTGCTTATGTCACAAAAAGAGTGGTATTCAATAAACAGGGATGCACCTTGCGAACAGATGAAGCATTCAGTAAAAAAGAAAACAAGAACCATCAAAATGGTACTAGCCCCTTCATTGCTGCAGGAATTTCTTGCGTTAGCTCATTTGTGTTGGACTATATGCATATGGTCACCTTGGGAGTAATTCGACGGATACTAATATTCTTGACTCGGGGCCCAACACTTTGCCGCTTATCTGTAAGGCAAAAGGAAGCAATATCACAAAAGTTGAACGGACTGAGAGGAAAGATGCCTTGTGAATTTGCTCGGCAGCCCCGTGGCCTAGAAGAGCTGGACAGGTGGAAGGCTACAGAGTTTCGACAGTTCATGTTGTACACAGGACCAGTTGTACTAAAGAACGTGTTGTCTCCTGAAAGATACTACCATTTTCTATCCTTGACAGTAGCCATGTCAGTAATGTTGGAGTCAGATGAGAGCACTCACAATGCATACCTTGATTATGCCCAGGAACTCATGTCACAATTTGTCGCCCGCTGTGCTGACCTGTACGGAAAGTATTTTTCAGTGTACAATGTACATGGACTCATTCACCTTCATGAGGGTGTCCGCCACTTCAATTGCTCATTGAATGATATTTCTGGTTTTCATTTTGAAAACCATCTCCAACAAATCAAAAAGCATGTACGCAGTGGAAAAAATCCCCTGGCACAGGTGACCAGGCGATTATCAGAGATTAATTATGCAAACGCCAACAAGAGTGAAAAGCCTGAGACACAGCCTCGGATGTTTGTTTCAACAAAGGAAAAGGACAGTTGTTTTCTCTTGCGAGATGAAAGATTTGCTTTCATCAGAGAAAGAAGAGGAGACGGCACTGTCGTATGCGATGTCCTGCACCAGCGTGACACATCAGCATTGTTTGAAAAGCCATGCAGCTCCAAACTTCTGAATATAGTGTACACAAGAAACAGACAGGGCAGGATGAAAAGACGACAACTGCTTGAAACAGATCTCTTTCGCAAGGTGGTCTGCCTCCCTCATGAAAATGGTGGTTCTGTTCTCATAGCCATGCTTCGTGGTATAGAACACAGAATTTGAAGGTTTGTCAATTTTTATTTGTATAGCCCAATATCACAATATTGCAAATTTGCCTTGGGGGGTTTTACAGCAATACAACATCCTCTGTCCTTAGACAGTTGCATTGGGTAAGGAACAACTCCAAAAGAAAAAACAAAACAAAAGGAAGAAACCTCAGGGAAAGCAACAAAGGAGGGATCCCTCTCCCAGTTAGCTATTATACTTAGAAAGAATTCACACCCCTTCACATTTTCCACATTTTGTTACGTAAAAAGTTATTCTAAAACCGATTTGAGTAAAGTTTTCTTTTAAAAAATCTACACAAAATAGCCCACAATGACAAAGTGAAAACATGACTGTGCTTTTACTTTCAAGATGTATGCCAGGGCTGTGTGGGTGGAGGCTGCCAAGGAAGTAGAGGGGACCGCCCCAGACAACTGGATTGATGTCAACAATAAAACTATTAGATGGCCAAAAACAAAGGAAAAGGCAGCTTTCCTCAATCGTCGCCCCCCTCAGGATGACTGGATGACATTCACCTTGGTGAAACGTAAAATGACCTCCGGTAAGTTTTTATTAATAATCTAATATGGTTCATTCCTCTTTGTCAAAAATAAAATTTGTATTATCTGTAACTTTAACCTTGCAGCGAGCATTCGTGAATGCGAAGATTATGACATGATGAGCCATGTCGAGGAGGAAGAGGAGGAAAAAGAGGAAATAGTTAAAAGAAAAAAGACAAAACGCAAGTTTGATGAATATGTTGTTGGTATGCTTCTATGACTTCTATGACTTGACAGTTGTTGAATCTGTCTTGAGTATGAAAGTCTATTCACTGAATATATACGGGGCCTCAAGTTCCAGGTCAATCCATGATATAAAAGTTGTTAATTTGTGTTGACATTTCACATATAAGTTGTTCTTACAGAATTGCAACGTTATAAGAGTTACCAGGTGAATACTCGTTATTTTATTTTATATCATGCATCTGTCTAGGAACCATTGTCAATGCGTAGCATTCCACCAAAAAAAGTGAAAAAATCCATGCAGATGAGGTCTGCTGGATCTAGTAAGTATCCATCCCTTGAATCTATTTGTTATGTACATTATTTGTTCTTGCTTAATCATAACATGAAGATGTTTACAACATCAGTCTTGATCCTTTACATGTTCTCATTTTCAGACTCTGGACATTCAAATCCAGCGAGTTCTGCCCAGATGGAGGGTGCTGGGTCCAGGGACAGGGACAAATTCACAGGCAGTGAGTAATTACCACATTAAACCAGTCAACTCTAATCCCAAATCATTTAATCAACCACGTTGGGTGTGAATCCATTAACAGGGTGGCTGCGGGTCCTTAAAAACTTTTAAAATGTCTTAAATTCTGTTTGGGAACGTCTTAAATATTTTTTTTATTGAATGCTATGAGCATAGTCTAAAATTAACTCAAAACGCAAAATGCCTGTACATTTCATCTTTGGCGAAATCGACAAGAGTTGAATTCGAACGCCTCTGTTATCCTGTTATGGTCTTTGGTTTTTGCTATTCATGTTCACAGACTTTGTCACCTGGTAACCACTGTAGCATTTGTCTGAATGGCATGGAGGAGCTAGTTAGTTCAGTAACCTGCTTCTGTGGGTTTGCATCCTACATACATTTCTCCAGTGCTACCGTTTAGGCGTTAATCTCTGGTATTTCAGAGCAAGTCACATTCATGTCATCGCATCCGTCAACCTGAACTGGTGATTTGCATCGCAAGGTCTCTCTCAATTTCCCTCTTCATAATATAAATACAAAGAATGATATTAGCTAAATAATGTGTAGGAGACACTGCCGGGTAAATAATTGAACAACTCCACCGATATTTGGGCAAAAGACGAGCTGTAAAAAGTGGGGCAGTCATCAGTCCAATCTGCACAAGGAAGTTGACTAACTTCAGATTCATTATGAGAACAGACTGTTTGTAGGCTGAATGAGACAGGATGACATTTACCTATTTATTTAAAAGCCATGTATATACTATAAAACAGAGAACCACAATAATAATACAGGGGTCTAAACAGGGCTGTACAGTGCGACAGTTTTGCTCCAGTTCCAGTCCCAGCCCTGCTCCTTTCTCTCAGCTACTTCGCTGCTTTAAATCTTAAATAAAAGTAAATGTTTTTAGTTGGCTTTTTATTTACTCAAGCAGGTAAAAAAAAGGTGTTTATGAAATTTGAAATAGTACAAATTCTGCGGTATACATATATGTATACATATTTGAGTATCATCTATGGTCCTTTTATTGCCTGCTTGAGACATTGTTATTGCCAACATAATTAAATGGATGAATTATAGCCTATTATGTTTCATTTTATCATATTTAGCATTTAATATCTATTTTTAAAAAGTGTCTGGTATAAACGCCGAGTAGCTAGTAGAAGTTGAGAATAAAAGGAAAAAAAGTTAATTTTACACCCTGGTCTTGACTGTTTTCTACTGCTGAGGATGAGTGTGTGTCTCTTTAAGACTTGGAGGAGCGATGCATCATGGTAAATGGTATGTTTTTGAATAAAACAAGTTTTTGGCTGTACTCCTGTGTGTGCTACAAATTTTATTTCTGTGCTACTGATTTCTTTTTTTAACACAAAAAGTAAGCGTACAGCCCTGGGTCTAAATGACTTTAAGCATAGAAATTGGCATTCTACTTTGATATAAGGTAAGGTAAGGTAAAACTTTATTGATCCCACGAAAGAGAAATTCAGGTACACAGCAGCAGCAGAAGTCAACAGAAATTACAAAAAGTAACAACCAAATAACTTACAAGACAAAATAAATTAGAAGCTGTATGTATAGTGTATATGTATATGTACGTTATGAATGTGGTACATGAACATGAAAAATGAAACCATGTGGTAGCCCTTGACGCCTGTAACTAGGATTCAGGAGGTGTCTGTCTTGGGAAAAGAAAGGTCCCTTAGTGTGGCACATGAGATCTGAGCTGTTTGGGTGCTGTGGCGTTATAGAGCCTGATGGCAGACGGCACAAAGGAGCCGCCCATGCGCTTTGAGGCTCGTGGCTGGATCAGTCTGTGGTGTATAGTGTCATTTCGCATTTTGACAAATGTTCTTTAACTCAACCAGTTGTTATTTTGCCTCACTTATAATTTTGAACTGACAATATATTATGTATTTTCACAGAGGAGTATGCCTATATTTTCACATTTGATGTTTTTTTTTTTTCTTTGTTTCACCTTTGATGTTTGTTTTTTTTGCAAAATTGGCCTTAAATTTAATTAAACGGTGGCATTAAAGTCTTAAATTTAACTTGCAAATACATGTAGACACCCTGATTAACCTGCATTTAGCTATAAATTAACTCAATATTTTGTTCTCTCTCTGGACATACAAATGTCCAGAGAGAGAAAGACCACCAGTGGAGTGGTGCTAGGTCCAGTCACCAGTCACAGCGACCATTCGAGGCACAGCAGCCGGTCCAGGCACAGCGATTGGTCCAGGAACAGCGAGGGGTCCAGGCACAGCAATGGGTCCAGGCACAGCAACCAGCTCAGGCACAGTGATGGGTCAAGGCGCAGAGACTTTTCCAAGGACTGTAAGTATTCAGTTATATTTCAGTCTGGTTTTCTGAAAAATCACAGTACTGAAATAGGGCTGGGCGGTATATCGACTTTATAAGGTATATTGATATATTTTCAAAGGAGATACAGGATGAGACAATACCGTTTATATTGATATGATTTAATATTGCATGAAAATGCATAACCTGCTTCTTACAGAAAGCCGTGCAGCCCTGCCCCCACCCTCCCTCTGCGTGTACATGCAACCGCGGCCCCACTAGCTCACAAGTTTTGAGAAATGGACTACGTTTACATGCACACAAGTAACCCAATTACTGAGAGACGCTGGGTTATGCTACCGTACGCCGATTACTGAAAATCCTGTTTACATGCACTCCTCAGTCATCGGGTTTCTCCCCCACCGCAACCTCCTTCAGCCTGTCACTGTGGTTTAGCGGGCAGCAGCAGCTACTTGCAGCCGGATGTTGAGCGCTCATCACCAGGCAGATGATACAAGTCAGTCAGGAGGAGAAGGGGAGGCAGTTGCTCGAGCAGGAGCAGAGTGAGGGTGAGTGCCGAGTGGAGTGGAGTGGCGTGGCTGTACCTGAGCGGTGGGCGGAGGTGTTGCAGGCTCTTGGGGAGTAGCAGGTGTAGGTGTTGGAGTTGGAGCCTGCTGACTAATGCTGGGTTGCCCTACCTAAGCAGTGGAAGGGGACTCTGGGTCAGTTGGAGGTGCTGTAGTGAGTCTGGGGTGGCCACGTTTTCCCTGGTGGGCAGAGCAAAAGCTTTCCCACTGGAAAAATAAACAGAGTGATATGAGCATTGGGAAAAAAAGAAATGAGCACTGATTGACGTAGTTTTGAAAATGTAACTTCAAACACATTGACAATGTGCAGTTATATACTTGCTTACAAAAGCCCTAAATGTATATCTGGATGATAATAGTAATCATAATAATAATAACAATAATGATAATCATAATCATAAAAATAGCCTAATTCAAGTTTTTGCACCAAGACAAACGCCTAAACCAGGGGTGGATCAACTTTTTAGCTCAGGGGCCACATTGACTTTTAAAATTTGACAGATGGGCCGGGCCAGCACCGGATGCATACATATCAAACATAAACATATAAAAGGCATTACAGTGTTAATACTTACATTCACTTTTAGTGGGAACAGTGTTGTTGATCACCATTTTTTGCCAGTGAATCGCAGTCTAGTGTTAGTTTTGATGTGGCAATTCTCAGAACGGATCTGAGAATTGCCAACTGGGATCTGTGGGATGCTTTGTTGGTGTTCATCACACTAAAAGTCTGTTCACACACATATGTAGAGCCAAACAACACCAGCATCCTCTGTGCCATCTTCTGGATGTTTGGAAATTTGGCTGTGCTTAATGAAGCATAAGAGTTGAACTTCTCCTTTAAGATAGTGTCACACTGGAGATCAATCAGTTCCAACTGCAACTCCTGTGGCACCGTTTCAGGGTCTTGTGTGAAGGGACATGACACCAGCTGAGGTGACTTGTCAACTTTTCCAAAATCAGAGAAACGACGGCAGAATTCTCCATGCAGGTCATCTAGTGATTTCCTGTATTTTTTCACATGTCGAGGGGCCTCAGCGTAGCCAGTGTGGGAAATGAGCGAATGACTTGTTTGACATTTGCTTTGACATTTGCTTGTAAATACAATTACTGTGAAAAAAGCATTTCAAGATGATGAAGAGCTTTAGGAGTAGCAATTAATAGCGTTTTTATGAAACTGAATACAACTTTTCAAAAAATGGCAAAGGTAAGACAAAATATATAGTTTTATCTGCAAAAAGGTTTTTTCTGTTTTGGTGTTCTTCAACAGCCTGCTGAGTGAGTGTTGCTTGTGTGACAAGGATGCAGGGGCAAAAAATAATGAACCACATCCTCAAGACCAAACAATGTATCATATCTTCCTAAAGAACACATATATAAAACTTTCTTTGCGCCTCGCTCCCATTTTACTCTGTGAACACAATGAGTAGGCAACTGAGTAAGCGACTGTCTCTCCAAGAAGCTCTGGTCCATATTTTCGGAGAAAATGATGATAGAGAGGATACTGAAATGGAACCGGAGATAGAGGAGGATGTCTCGGAAATGGAAGACAACATCGATCCAGAGATTGATCCAGACTACTGTGACTGTCATGACTCTGTATTTTGTTCCTGTCTGAATTCAGGTTTATAGTCTTGTGTTCTCTGTGTTCTTGTGGTTTTCTGTCCCTGCTCTGTGTGGCCCTCCTGTTTCTCTGTAGCCCTGCCCAGTCTGTGTTCCCATGCACACCTGCCCTCTGTTAGTCTCGTTATCCCAGCCCTTGTGTTCTTGCCTGGCCACACCCTCGTTGTCTGTCTTAACCAATCCCATTGTTTCCCTCCTTCTCCCAGTACCTTCCCACTCCAGGTGTGTCTTCTTCTACTGATTGGTTTCCTGTCTATATATACCTGTTGTTGCCCTTTGTTCTCTGTCGGATTATTGTTTCAGTTGGTCTTAGTTCTGTTTAAGTGCTGTTCAGTTTTGTTTGGAGTGTTTCAGTTTTGTTCGTCTTGCCTGCCTGCCTGCCTGTTCCCAGTACCATGTTCCCTGTGTTCCTGTCTGTACCAGCCTGTTATCATTAAACTGGATTTACTACTCATCAGTCCGCCTGTATCTCTTGCATTTGGGTCCACCTGCCTTGCTACCCCGTGACAATTCCTTTTAGAAGCATTAATAAACATCTTAACATGCTCTTCTTGACTTTGTCCTTGAACAAAGTTATGGAGCTTTAATGGTATTATGATGATTCAGTACATCTGTTTAAGTTCATACCAGCAACAACTAAGATCAAAGTGAATAGAAATTAATT
>OMLF01020873.1:0-18088 GCA_900302615.1 Holocentrus rufus | reverse complement strand
GTGTGTGTGTGTGTGTGTGTGTGTGTGTGTGTGTGTGTGTGTTCCTCAGTGGGATGAGGCGCTACAGCAAATCAACAGAAGTTTAGTGCTGCTGGTCCTGCCAAAAGGAGTTGATGTTGAGCTCCACATCTGTCCTGCTGAAACTGGATGTCGATGCTGGACGGAAACTGAGGAGGGACAAATGACAAGTGGACCAAATCTAGCATGAAAAGAGACTCAGCAGAGCTGGATGTTAGTGTGCGTTCGTCCTGCACTAAAGTATTTTTTTTGACGCGAGTTTTTAAAAAATCTGTGACTGTTAGTCTTAAGTGAGAACTGTTTAGAATCAACTGAGAAAAAATGTGGAATAAGCAGGTAATTTGATGATAGAGTCTACATAGTTCTCATTCCTGATCCAGCTCACTGATAGATTATTTGCTTATTTCATGTTTTTTGATGGTTGGGTCTAAAGGATTCTTGCTTAAATCATCCCTTTGCAAATGTGCATACTGCACCTTTAAACAAATGTGTGTTATGATGTTCGTTAACTAGCAATTTAAAAAGGGTTAAAAAGTGCAGCCTGTGCTCCACAGTGAGAAACTGTTCAGTTCTGTGTCTCTGTGTGACCATCTGGAAAAAACAATCAAGGCTTCACCACAGCTTGGACAGACATGCTAACACGTGTACGTTCATCAGACGAGGGAGTCGACGTCCTCTGACCTGTCAGTGGTCCTTCACCTCCAAATCCTCCACCAATCGTCTCTCAGTCTCTTTGAAGGCACAGAACCAGCAGAATAATCTACTTCTTTCCACTTAGGAGGGAAAACCCACCTCACTCAGTTTACCTGCATTTTTATTTGTGGAATAAAGTTTAACACACTTTTAGCCTGACATTTTTTGTGAGGCAAAACCATAGCAAATGTCATAATAAGAGACTGCTGTATGTTTTATAATTAAATTAAGGCTTTCTGAGATGTGATTAATTTTTGTTGCTTTCAGTGTTTGTGTTTCGGTGAAAGGTAGGCTGTAAGCTCCGCCCCTTCATGAGGTGCAGCTATTGATGTCACCTGCCCTCATTAGTGCAGCTGAAGTTAATCAGCCGGCTGCTCTATAAAAGGAGGCTTGTGGCTCTGCTCTGGTTGGATGTGTGACACCAGAGGGTTAACACCTTCAGTTAGCTCTCCTGGTTTTGTGTGTGGTGTTGTGAATGAGTGAGTGAACTTTCTTAAACTGAAGTGTTTTCTTTTCTTTTCCAAAACCCCAATCCCTCCTTCTAGTGACTCAAGTTTTTGTTTTTCAGGCCCATTTCTTTTGTTCATCTATCCCTTTGATAGACTTAGTGGGTGTTTGTGTGGACAAGTTATTCCCCATCACCTTTTAGACCCCAAGGAACCCATTTTGTGTTGAGTGCAGTTTGATTTTTGTTAGTTTCCCCTACCAGCCACCGCCATTAAGTTTTGTTTTGAGGGGAAACGTAACAGTTGTCTTGAAGTGCATGTTGAAAAGTTGGGAACCTCAAAGCATCAAACATTAGATGGCATTAGAAAGGTGATTTTCAACTGGTTTGATATGAATGTAAAGACCAAATATTAAAGTTGCTTTCTAGCTTTGCAACAGAAAGTAGCTATTTTTGCCATCATGAAATGTCACAGCTTGTAAAAATTCAGATATCAGATATTTCTGAATTTTCCACTTGTAACTGTGACTTTGAGGGAGACTTTTTTATGCTCCCAACTTGTAAATAAGGTAAACAGTGTTTTCAAAATGCACTCGAGGGCATGACAAGTCCAGAGAAAAGTGGGGAAAATGAGGACTGCTGAACATAAGGCTGCAATTCACAGTGACAATATGGACGATGCAGGTGTAGGCCAGTATGTTCACGCAGGTCATGATCTGCTGAAAACTGTTGAGAAAATTCACCCTTCCTTTTAAAGAAGGTGACAAACTGGATCCACTTCCTTTTGACTTCATGAACAGCTTCACCTCTCTTGTTTCTGCTGACAGCTTCCCTGATCAATTTTCTCCTTAATATTCCTATTTTTTACTTTTGCAACACTGATGTTCTTGTGTCTGTATCCTAACTTTACATTGTCCGATTTATATAAGCCTCCTTATTCAAATAGCATTGAATGGAGTGTTGCCAAGTCCTGGGTCCTGTGGACCTGTCATGGTAAATGAAAATCCCTCCACTCTGTAGTTAATCATATTCTCTGTTTGGCCATGATTATTTGACTCTGAAGATGCTATGGCATCAAAATGTTAGTCCTAGCCCTTGCAGGCATTAAAACCAAAAGCATGTGCTCCAGTGTCCCTTTGGGTTTTTTACCCATTGTCCTAAAACACATTGACTTGTCCCTCTCTGAGAGCACCGGGCCCAGGCTGAAGCACAGGGGTCTATTGTTGAGAAAAGTGGGTCCAGACTGGACTCCTGCAGCCCTGCACAGAGGAACATTAGATATAGTATTATATCATAAATGTGCCTCTTTGTTTCTGTAGTACAGGAGGATCATGGTGACAGGAACATGTCCAGACAGCATGGGAACTTTGAATCTTGAGCAAACAGCGCTGGCACAGAGACAGTTTGACCGTTGTATTTACACCAGTCCAACACAAACAGCTCGCCTGTTATTCTCCGATTCCCTCCTGTCACTCGTCACCAGCCTCCTGCCAGTCCTCTGCCACCGTCCTGTCTCTCCTCAGCCACTGCCCTGCCATTTCCGCCTGCAAAGTAGAGGCCTTCACCATGACGCTGTTGATCACAACGTTGGCTGGTGAGCTGGCCATTGGAGGAAAAACAGTTGTTGTTGTTGTTGCCATTTTGCAGCCACTGGAGGCCCATTAAGTGTTTTCTTCTAACAGTGGTACACAGTGGTGGTGCACTGTGGGGTCATTGTCAGAAAACCACCATGACTGCTGCCTGCTGGTATTGATAAAGGATCAATATGTTCTCCCAAAGTGCCTCTTATCCATTGAAGGCCTGTTAGGTGCTTTTTATCTGGGGGAGCTGGTTCTGGCAGACAAGGTTCAGCAGAGAGCGCCCCAAGCTGAGCGTCACGGGTGAGGCCACTTCACAAAAGGTTCCCTGCCCTTTTATTGGGCAGGATTTATTAAAACAGCCAGCCTCTGACAATTCAATTGAAAATCCACTGCTGGGTCAGTTTTCCCTCTAACTGCAGTGACCCCTAGAAAGCAGATATGGGGAGGGGGGTTGGAGGGGAGACAGGCTTTTAGAAAGCTGGAGATGACTGGCAGGTAGAAGCGGTTCGTGGGTAGAAAAAAGCAGCTGGAGCAGGACTCAGAGGAGAGAAATTACTTCGAGCTGCAAATGCCCACAGCTAAGAGCAACAGTGTCATATGTTCGACGGGGGGCGATTCAATTGCTAACAGCAGGCTTCTGTTTGCATGTTTGTGCATGTGTGTTTTGTGTGTGTGTGTGTGTGCGATTCTTTGTAAAGTCGTCCACCGTTCCCCAGTGGAAACCCAACGTGTGTCACATTTTGCCCTTCTGCCATGCCTGTCGTCGCTCCTCTGATGGTATTTGCGTTCATGGCCAATTTTCGTCCGCCTTTGCTGCCTCGCTCGCCTCGCTCGCCCGCTCTGTGCCAGCCGTGCCAGCATGTGACATTCACAGAGGCTCGCGAAAAGGACAGCGGCCTCCACGTCGTGCCTGTATCCTCCATCCTAAAAACCAATTTGAGCCATGAAGCTTTGGCATAATCCTCATAAAGCTCCCATGTTATTCACAGACTGGTAACCAAGTGAGCCTGAAGCTTTACCAAACAATGAGCTCAACACGCGCACGATAACAAATGCCATATGAAATTGAGGCACTGTTGAGGGAATTAGCCAGAGTTGCTGCTCTTGAGACATTTTTATTGAACTGCTTGCTATGATAATGTGACAAGCAATAACATTATCAATCACTGGAGTGGAATACCAGGATTATTCGCCTCATGGCTTTGTGAGGGCTGGAGCATTATCACCATTGTAACAAGACAACAGCGTGTCATCCCAATAAAGGATGCAGTCCCTTCTGTTCTAGATACACTGACTAACCCAGATCAACACAGGTTTGTTGAAGTTGAATACAGTACAGTACAGCATGCAGATTAGTTTCACTTCTAACAGTTGCATTACATTATTTACTTTATTTAAGGATTTAAAAGCCTCTGACAAATCTCTCCCTCAGCCTGTTCTTACCGTATTTCCTCAAATAGTGGCTGGGGCCTTTATTTACCTCCATTGCAGAGGGTGCCAGGTCTTTATTGGAAGCAGGCTTATATTAGGAAGGAGCCTATATTTCTAATTCACTCTGTTTGCTAAGTATATTTGCTCATAATTTAGTATGAAGCCTTCTTGTTTTCTGATCTGGCTCCATTTTTTTTGGGCTGACCACTGCAAATAATTTTGACCGGGAGAGGGAGGAAGCACTGGCACTTTTTTTTTTTTTTTGTCCTCTGGCCTTTATTTGTTCGTGTCGACCACGAGCCATTATTGGAGACCCAGCTTTTAACTGATTACCAGTTTTTATTTGAGGAAATACAGTACTCGAGTCGAGGAGGAGAGCTGTATGACTCCTAATCCATCAAAATGCAAAACACTCTTTGTAACGTTGAAAAAAACAAAACTAAATTAAATTTCACCGCTGAAGATACTGGTTCAGTTTTCACCGTCTTGTGTGTCGGTTCGGTGTTGGGCATCATTACCCAGAGCAAACTCCGCTGGGATCAACATGTGGCCTCTATGTTAACTACGGCAAACTCCAAGTTATGTTTCCAAGAATATATACTGGCTGCATACATCCCACTCTCGAACGTGCGGCCCCAGCTTGGCACCGCTCCACCTCGCCTCTCCAGTTAGATGAAGTTCAGCATGTTGTTTCACTACTGGAAAATCCCACAGTCCGCTCCTTTTTTCCTCTGCCTGTCAAAACAGAGGGATGATGCAGAGACTTTCCAAAAGGCCTCCTGGACTCTCCCTTCAGGTGTTTGGCTCCCTGCATCATAGAGCCAAACCTCCAACAACAATGCATGTGATCGCCAACAAAGACGAGAAGATAGATGAACCCTCCTGTTACTAAAGATTATTGCATAAAAACTTTTCCCTTTTCCTGTCTCCCCAGTTATTTTTTTATCCCCTTATGGAGTTGCCTTTGTGCCTGTATTATTTGTATTGTGTAACATTAAGAAAGAAAAGCTGCTATGACATTGATTGATTCATTGAGTGACACTCGTGCTTATTTTTAATATTATGATCAGGATTTGGAAGATAATCTGCAGAAAGGCAGGCTCACTACATGCCTCCTGTTCAGTACTATTATTTTTAATACTTTGAGTAAATTTTAAGAGCAAGTACTTATATACTTAAATAGAAATGTCCAAGTGGTGCTTTCACTCTTGCCAGAGGAAATTTCTATCTGGGTATTTTTGCTTTTACTTCAGTGAAAGATATGAGAGCTTCCTCCACCACTGCCCAACACGCACATCTAATTACAGCATGGATGTGAGCCAGTACATTTCGCTCCTCTCCTTCTGTGTCGACTTTTCCAGTTTCCCCATACACTAATTTTATACAGGCAGACTCTTTTTAAAAGTGCACTCGTTCTCTTGCACTGCAATCTAAATGTCATTTCTTCACAGGATGGTGACGTGACGAGGGGTGAGAGGCATCGCTGTGTTTTGCCGCGGCCACACAGAGACTAGGTGCTGAATTACTCATAACTTATTAAAAGTTAGTTGAGGGCTGGTTCCACACGTCGCCCACACTGCACTGTACATTTGCAAGACCAGGCGAAACTATACAGAAAAGTCAGTTTTACTTATGAAACAATGAGAATTCGTCACTTTTGGTCAGCCATCGATGTTCTGACCAAACACTTGACCAACTGATTGGCGGTCAGCCTTATCAACACATACACATGAATATTTGATAGAAAATAATGTCATTTTATCTTTCTGATCCCACTGGAACATTGAGGCTGTACAACAACTGGTTAAGACTCAGTGGCACGACTCAGAAAACAATTCTTGATCAAACAAAACAGTCTTTTCTTGCAAAAGGTTCCGTACACAGACAGTCAGTCTGAAGATAAGGCAAACAGAGTCCAGCAAGAGAGAGACAAAGGCGAGGTTCAGTAAACTGTGCAATGATAAAAAAAAAAAAACACTGGGGAAACACAGGTACTAAGAGTAATGCTGGAATGTTTGTCACAGGTAACAAACACGATGTGGCACTGAGAGATGGAGCACTCAGACTAAATACACTGAGGAAGAAACAGGTAATGAGGAACAGGTGAGAGCAATCGGGGCGGGGATGAGTAATCACACCAGCGGGAGACACACAAGGGCAGGAAGTTTCTGAAACGAGAGGAGAGGAAGTATTTCAAAACAAAACAATGACTAACATCAAACAAAAGAAAAACATGACCTGGAGAGCAGGGCGGGACGTCACAGGATGAATCTTTTTAGCCCCAGGAAGGCTAAAGCTGCACCGAGCAAAGGCACGTACTGAACAGAACTGCCTGAGAAATGTCATTACCCAGAGATCCTTTAAGGTGACGTCCATGAAGTACAGACTCATGTTTACAGAGAGCAATGTCTGTGATGCTTTTCCAATAAATATGATACCAAGTCCATCAGTTTTGACTGAAAAAACAAACCGCTCTGTTTGTTATTTCTCTTTACAGTTAATTATCTAACAAAAATAATGAGCTACGTACTCATATATGCATTGCTTATATAGTTAAGATTCATCAATGCTAGCTAGTGTCTTTGCTATGAAGTCTAGCGACCAGCAATACAAAGACAGCAGTGATAAAGGGTGGATGGTGAAAGGTCAACACCACAGAGCTGAGAGAGACAAAACATCCTTAATGAATCCAGATTACTCTGGACAGAGTGTTTGTATTTTGACTTTATGTATATTCATCACTTCCTGTATTGCCACTGAAGATTTCTTGTAAATGTTAAAGCCAGAGCTACAACATTCAAATACTTACATGTTAACGCATCAATAATTTAACACCATTCTTTACAGTAACTACTTTGACTTTTCAGACTTAACTACATTTTACTGATAACAGTTACATACTTTGACTGAAGGAACATTTTGAATGCAGTAATTTTACTGGTGTATTTCTCCATTATGGTTTTGATACTTTTACAAAAGGATTTGAGGTCTTTTTCCACCACTGTGCAAAATACATTTAAAACTCATTAATTCATTTGTTCGCCCACACAACCACTGAATTAAAACCTAATGAATTTGATTTTAGAGTTAGCTCAGTTAAACAAAGTAAATGTTTAAAGCACAGATGGTGTTAGCCGGTCCCTGATGGTTAGTTCAGCCATGTATTTTTGCAGGATCATAATCACTCTGCATTGGACATGGTGGCGTACAGTACAGCCTTTCATCGTAAATTGCCTCTTTCTTTATGTTAAGGCATGTCATGAAATGGTTCACATTGTCCGAGCCTTACACCTACCACAATTTAAAAAATGAAACCGTGGCTAAAGAAAGCTATTTCTCATGTGACCTTTCCGCAGGCATACTTACAAGGCAAGAAGGGAAGTGAAGGCCAATTGGCCTCCAGATTACCCTGCCACCAAATGAACACTCCTTGTCAGGACTCAAGACACTGTGATTGCGCGAGCGTCTATTTATTCAGGCGAGCTCTGGGCCGGCTCGGGTCCATTAGCGAGGCGCCGCTCGGAGCCCTGATGTGCTCTCTGGTATGATAGCTCCTCCAGGCGATCGGCTGCGATTCGCGGCAGGTCGCCGGCCCCCGACAGGAGCGGAGGAGCTGAGGAGGAGGTGGCCGAGGCCACGGGCTGTTTGCTCACGGGTTCAAGGTTCACCGCTCTGTTTTGAATGCTAAAAGAGGACAGTGTCTTGGAGCAACGTGAGAGGAGGAGGCAACAGAGAAGCTGGAGTTAGTCACGTTACTCTCTGATTGTGAGGAGGCTGATTACCAGGAACGTAAAGGACCAGTGAATATGAGTTTTAAATTTCAAATGGTATTAAAGGAAAATACAACTGGAGGAGCTTTTTGTTTGTTTTGGCTCGTCTCCAGCTTTTTCTCCACCCTGTTCCACGGCACACAGTATGCTAATGAAGCTACCACTCAAAATTAAGATTCCTTGCCACTGCTGTCTCGGACTTTCTTTTTAGTTTAAGGCCAATTCAGACATTTTCAACAATCCGAAGCCATAATTCATCATTCCACAGTTTGCAGTGTCAACTTTGTGCAGATAAGAGGTAACTTACATTTACTTTTAAAACATTTAATTGACTCCACACATCCAAAGTGACTCTCAATGAGAGCAGCAGTGGAGAAAACTTTCAATTCCTGAACAGCCAACATTACAAGCAACTAAAAGTAAGGAGGTCAAAAGAGTCGTCAATAAAGGATCCCTCAGGCATGACATAATGAGCCGTACACAAAAGGTATTTTTCACATTCTTCCCTTCTTCCTCTTGATCTTGTTGCAGATTGAGAGCAAGAAGAGGAGGAAGGGCTGATTTTTTTTTTTCTCTTTCAGTCAAAAACTACTACTATTGTGGTAAATTCAGCTAGAAGCGTTAAATCACAGGAAAAGTAATACTTGCGTTTGAAGTGACAAGCTGTCAGCTAAATGGCTAAAATCTACATGTAAATGTTTTTCCAACACCTACATTTTTCTTCCCTTAGTACTAAACTGTGGTATCATCAGCCAGTCATCGATCTTAGCTGTTATTACTTGGCACAAAATCAAAACATCTAAGCCGAAGAGAGAGGATCATGGATAGTGTAAAAAGAGGGGAGAAAAAAAAAGATGTCAAAATAAAAGCAATGTTGTTTCCCCATTTGAAAAATAAATTAGTTTTTGTTTCAGTTTACTTCATTTCCATATGAAGTTTGGATACAATAGGAAGTAATGGAGACATGAGAGGAGAAACTGTGCTGCAGGAGCCAAAGAAACCATATCTGCTCCCCCCAGACATTACATATTACTGTTGATAATTTCATGTTGTGATGATGTGAATCTATAGCTCAATTCACAGCTCATAATAATTACTCTGCCATTATGCCGTCTTTACACTGGTGTTTGTAATAAATGCAGAGCTGATAAACTGTTTTATTGTGATAGAAAAGCTCATTAATATGTAGACTACACAGCAGAGTGGTATCACGGCAGACAAGCAAAAAAAAGGGAGGGGGGGTAAAAAAAAAAGAGAAAACATCACATTTTGTTTTCTTGAAATCTGCACTCGCTTGCAATAATTATAGTATTAATTTGTTTCTGTAGTCGGCCTTCAAATATTTAGTTTGACTCAGGAGAAGCTCATGTATGAATCTTTGGCCTTGGGTGTGTGGGTTTGAAAACCGCACCAAGGTTGCCCCCCCAAACTACACACACACACGCACACAACAAAAGATTTTCATTTGTTTACTATCAAAGATTAACCTCTCTGCTTCCTTCAACAAGCTCATGTATGAATCCATGGCATTAGGTGAACAATGTCTGAACCTCAGCAAGGTTACACTTCACTCTGCTCTGCCTGCAGCCCGTAACAAGTGTGCACTTATATACAATTATTCATCACCCCTCAAATCTCTTTTAAATCCTCTCTTCAGAAACGTTCACCGGTTATTCATTCAGGCAAGGCTGCCCTTTGATCCAATCTGAAGAAATCGGAGCCAAACAAACAAACTCCCCGCGCTCGGAGTGCGATGGGGCTAATGACAGCCGAGTGTTAATTCTCACCCAGCCGACGATGCACAGCGAGCCATGCATGTTTCTCCGTGTAAACCCCAGAGGCAGCCGAGGCACCAAAGAGCTGCTGTTCTGACTTTGGGAGGGTTGGAGGAGGAAAAAAAAAAAAAAAAAATGCCAGTCAGATGAATATGCCTTTCGCTATTGTTGCAATGTTATGACCGCTCTAATGAGATCTACGGAGACTTGGGCCTATCATTTTGTTGTATCACCCATACTCTCGCATATAATCCACAGCGGTATTGTCCTCGCACACATCCACTTGGATGGATGGATGCATTTGCTGATGTTCCAGACAGAGGAAGCTCCATGCAGCGTCTGTTTTATGTTTTCAAAAGGTCTTTGCCCAGGAATTACAAATGAATCCTGCGCGATGACAACAGGTTTGATGCCCCCATATGCTGCATATAAAAAGAGAAATGCATGTTTCAAAGTGTGTTTTACCGTCTACTGCAGATATATGAATTCTTTTGTTTTACCTTTGTCGGCGTGTTTGAATAGAAATCATGTCCCCAGATGGGTTTTCGAATCTCACCAAGGTTGGCATGAAATACCGCCTCAGCAAAGCCTGAGCCTGCTCTCTCTCCCTCCCTCTCTCTCTCTCTCTCTCTCTCTCTCTCACTCTCTCTCACACTCACACACACACACACACACACACACACTCACACACACACACACACACACACACAGGTGCATACTTGTACCACAGTCCTCTTGCTCTTCACTGTTACAGTAGCCGTCTCTCCTCGCTCACTCAAAGGCAGCAGAACAAAAGAGAACCTCAGCAAAACCACAGCGGCTGCCACGCGGGTCACATCCACGATGCTACCTGCATATTTGTTGGCAGATTAATTTTCGTGATGCCAGACCATCTGCTTGGCATTTGTAGAGGCACAGTGAGCAATAATTAATCAGTCGAACCATTGCTTCCATTGCTCCGTCCCTTCATTTTCATTTTTAAATAGGCGAGTGTGTTTGTTGTTGCTTCTTCGATCAAAGTTTAATGAAGAGTTATGTGCGGCTCCAGAATGGAAATGAGAATCTGACCGCCTGACGACGCTCAGGGCTCTCCTGTTGGAGCAACACGTCATGCACGCTCATAGGTCAGAAGGGAAAAAAAAATAGACAAGCTTATAGCTCTGAGCAATTACATCCTCATTTGAATATTGTCAGAAATATGCTGCATCTCATATTTAGGCACGTCAGAATATTCTCAGTGTGCATATATTTCCATATCAGTAAAAAATGGACAATAAATAGTATTTTAATACATATTTAAAATGTCCAGGGAGAGCAAATAACATGGAGAGAGGATCAAAAATAGAAGAAAAAGAGCAAACAAACAAGCAAACAAATAAAGAAAAAGAAAATAAAAGAAATAGAAAATAATTGCAGGCGACATAAAAGCAAATAAATGCGTAAATGAATAAATAGAAAAAAATGCCGTTAATAAAATCTCATGAAGTGAAAAGGCAGGTACAGATGGTGGCTGAAAACCCAGCGAGCCGAGCCTCGGTCCTGTCAGCCTGTCAGGCCTGAGCGAGTGTGTCCACTTACTGTAAAAGTCTTCAGAGAGACACGAAGACAATCACTCCAATTGTCCTGGTGATTGCACTGAAGTTTCCCGGTAGAACTTCCACTCCCCGTGTTTTAATCAGCTCATTCTCCAGATGAAAAGGAGGGGGAGGGGAGAAGAAGAAGCCTTTCATATTCTCCTCCAAAAAGAAACTCAATTAAGAGGTCCCACAAGGAGCCTTTAATGGCTTATAAGGAAAGCAGCGATGAAAGAGACAGAGGTTATAAATATTTCAGGTAATTTTGTTATCTATTCATCCCTTCTCCTGTTTCTAGTCAGCGATCTGTCTCATTATCTCACAACCGGATTGTTTTCAGTTCCTCGCTCACGTTTCTGTTGTTTTCAGACAACACACTGAAATCCGGCGGCAGGTAATTCTATCAGCCTCATTTTTTTAAACTCATCTCTTTAATTCAGACAATTTTGTGCTGACTTATATTGATTTTATGTTTAGATGGTTTTAAGTAACAATTGTAATATATTCCTATCAATAAACGTCCCTTTTGCTGCTCTGTGTCACCGATACACAGCAGTGATTCAGCCTATATCCATTTCATGTCATACATCTTTTCTATTGTCTGTTGCTCTTTCCTGCTGCACAGGAAGTGATGCGTTTTTGATTGGAATAAACCGAAGAAGAAGAACTGGGCAGTTAGCATGAGCAGTGATAGACAACATGGCTGAACAAACAAACAAACAAACAAACAAACAAACAAAGAGAGAAATCCAAACTCCATCAACAGGAAATCCCGCCCACACTGTTTGATTGACAAGTGATTTCTAGAAAGTGCAGTATAGAAATACCACAGCGACAATAGCTGAGCAACAAAGGAGGCAATAAATAAATAAATAAATAAATAAAATAACAGCAATTACAGCTCACACATCTTCACATAGATTTTCAGCGATGAACTTGTAAAATAAATTTGCTCCTTTGAAAACGAAGAAACCCTTCCTAACAGCTATAATGGAGCTCTCACAGGAGACAAAAAAATGTCACGCTAATTAGTGAGAAAAATATGATCACTAAAGGGAGCTGTAATGCTTTGGGGCCTTTTCTGAATTAGCATGTAACACAGTTGAAGGTATGCTTAATCATTGTTCACAGAGCGGGCGGCTGCTGAAGGTGAGCCGGGCTAATGGAGGAAAGTTCACACCGATCCGTAGGGTGAAGTGAGGGAGGGAGGGAGGTGTTATAAAGCAGAGGATGGATGGATAGATTTTTTTTTTTTTTTAGATTTATCCGCTATTTATCTCTTCACCTGCATATAAAAGTGGAGTAAAGCTGGTTTGATATTGGATATTAAATCATTTGCTTTTCCACCTTCACTAACTTGCGAACCAAACAAGTAAAAGCCCATTGATGATCAGCCTATTTGTGATCACTGGAAGAGGACGAACAGTTGACAACCACACTGGTTTCAATATTTTTGAAAATATATCCGCAGAAAATCCAATTTCACATTTTACGCTGAACTCCAGTCACATGCGAGCCACAGCAACAAGTCCTGGTCTCTTTCCTGGAGGTTGTTGAAAGGCATTCTGGGGAACGCAGGAAATCAGAAACTCAAGCAGGAGTAGACGAGGCAGGTTGAGGGGAAGTGGGTTTACTAAAAAGTTAAGTAACATAACAATTGATCACAAAATAAACCCCAGAGTGCACTTATGATGACTGTGTACTTGTGTCCAAGTGTTGCTTCCTTTTTTTTTTTTTTCCTGAAACATCGGTACATTTTCCTTCTCCAGAAAAAGCTGGACAACCTGTTCCACCTATTCAACAGCAGAAGAAATGTTCACTCAGATACATTAGCAATTCATTAAAAAAAAAGTACTAAAAATTGAGCAATTAAATGAAAACATGAAAACACATTAGCAAGCAAAACAATCTGTCATGGTGGTCAGGGACAAACCGCCATCTGAGGACAAAATGAACTGAGGGATATCAGATGTTTGAAAGTTTGGACAGTCGATCCAAAAAGATTCATTGTGGCTTTCTATTATTTCTTTCAACTTCTGTTTAATATTCTTTGTAATGGGCGATGTGTTTCTGAATGCAACATTAGCCTTGTCTGCAGAGATGGAGAGACTTTTATCAGGCGTGTTGTGCAGGACAGCAGGTTCACACTCAGTGCTGTGATATTATATCCACATCTACATTTCTCAGCCTCTGTTTGATGGATCTTTATGCGTGTCTCTGCATGCTGTGTGACACTGAACTGTATTTACTGGTTAATAAAATCACAATGTCTTCATAAAAATTGGACGGGAGAAAATAGAAAGTAATCTACAAACACCGTGGTGTGTAAAATTGAATTTTCCATAGGAGCCACCGAGAGGAACTGTTGTCGATAGAGGTGAATACACACTAGTGCGTTTAGCCTTTTCTCTTTTTAAGCCAGAAAAAAAGTTCATGAAGAATAATAGCCCTATATATTTTGTCATTTGCATCCATTGTTTGGGGATCATTGTTATGGGGCAACACACCTCCGCTGCAATATCTAATTTTTATGGTTCAATATTTCCCTGCAATGCAAATAAGTGCATTAACTCTGAACAAATGTGGCACAGTCGCTTTTCATAAAGCGGACACGAATCCGTGTGTGCATTTCATTTGGTGATTAACTTACAGTTATCATTTAACAGAAGGGCCTGTTCGCTTCCAGTGGAAATCAAACCCTGTTGTTCGGCTGAAATGAGCGGCGGCGTGGCGGTGACGTCGCCAAATAAAAGCTGAGTCATTTGTGGAGTGAAGACGTAAAGCAAGAGCAATGGAATTTCAAGTCACCGTCCTGGTGCCGGGCTCTTTGTAGTACTAATCTCGCCTGCTAAACCAGACACATGCCATTGTAATATTCACAGCTTCATTCTCTCCAGCCGCTGCTTTCAGGTTCCTCTGGCAGGACATCCAGTTTAATTGGTGTGAAGACATCAGGAGGAGAGAGAGGAGAGGAGAGGGAGCGGCAGAGACAAAGGATGAAAAACCCTCTCTCTGGTGTAAATCATCAATCACGGTGACAACGTTTGATTTGCTTTGTACTTTTCCCCCTGCTGGCCTCTTGCTCGCGCTGATTGGGCTGCTATGCACGGACGCCATAAAGACAGAATATGAAATACGGGGATGTGGAGAAGTGCGGTTAGCGCCCGGCTGCTTGTTCAAACAGCTGTCCTCTCTTTCTCATCAGGCTGTAATCGCCGTGACTAAACATCAGCCTCACTTTTCCCTTCAAAGACTCCTGTCACTTTTTTTGTGTCGCATGAATATAAACAAATGAGATCTATAAGGGAATAAAATGCACAGATTTCGCAGGGCAGGGGTGTGTGCAGGTAGCAGCCCAGCAGGTGCAGGAACATCTGTCCAATCGCCCCATTGGAAAGCAAATGTATTCATTTTTTCAGGACGGCGCTGCACATAAAATATGGTATTTTACACCAATGAAAAGACACATATCTTTGACACATGCGTCTCTGTGACTCCACAGGTCTGCGGATGTCCTTGCTGCAGGATTGATGTCGTTTCAAGGAGGCTGGTATAGAACGAGATTGTCAGTGACCCTCGGTTTTATTTGTGCAGCAGTAATAAAACCACCGGCAGAAGTTCTGTGTCAAAAGTAATGACTAAGAGTTCTTTTCAGCTTCTTCTATTCTCCGAGCCGGAGCCTCGCGCCGCGACGTTGACTGACAGGGCCTTTTCATTATCACAATGCCTTGTTCCATCAACTCTTGGCCTAATTACCCTGTAATCTGTCTCCTTTGTGCCAGGGCAAAGGATCAAACATACCCCATTAATGCAGTCCACAGTGACGCATGGCTCCGCTCCGGTCCCACGACCTAATGTTCATCTGGCATGTGGTGTAATTATGCGTCAGGCTGAATCATGCCACAGCTGATCACCGGAGACCACATACGGTCATTTGAGAAATTTCACAAGGGCTGAATTTCTGTCACACATCCACTGAAATGACACCATGTACCTGCCTTTTGTCAATCCACAGCACCTCGTGCTACGTTAAGAAGGTTACCCTTTGAATTGAAGTGTGGCCTTGTCCCAGTGTATTAACCTGTGTGTTAGCCTATAGAGAAGCACTGTAGCTGCACAATATGAGATACTTGATGAAAATCCTCTGAATGTACAATGGTCCAAATGTGTCTGGTTAACACTTTATTTTAAATCTCCTGATGAATGAAGCATTTATAAATGATATATTAACAGTTAACAGCCTTTAAAACACAATGTGACATAGTGGTAAGCGCATATAGAGATATTATTAGCATTTTTAAATAGTGAATTCACAATATTCAAGAACATGAAAAACAATGCTCTCTGAAATTTTTTTTTACATTATCTTTACATGTGTTCCCCATGATATTGAGTCATGAATGATTAATGGGTGGTGGAGGGAGTTAAAATAAACTGTAACTATATGTTATAAGAAGCTATTTTAGTGGTGTACATACCATAATTTTCCACTGGTTAATACATATGTTCAGAGACTGGAATAAGGCCATTGTAAAGTAAAGTGTTACCCTGCATTTCCCTCAGTCTTTGAAAGTATAATGTGACACAAAGTATAATGTGACACCCTGGAGCTGCAGGCTTTAACCTGCATGTTAACTGAAGACATGCTGTTATGGACAGATTGTTCCTGAATGAAAACCAGCAGCATTTCCTCTTCTATTTCTTCCTTTCTTTTATTTTTTTGCCCCCGCTCTGCTCCTGAGCCGGTGGGATCATCAGAGCTGATGAGTGATGACTGGGAAATACTCTAATAGGCACCTATAAAGCCTTGATAGATACCATAATATCTCTGCTGATGCCTGCAATGCCTCAGCCGTATAATTTGACATACAGAGTTGAGTGGGCTGTGTTGACAATGTGTTTATGGGCAGTAATAAAGCATTCACGTCTTTGCCAGCCATTTCTTCTGACACCAAAATTGGGAGCGATGCTAAAAAAACATGGTGCAGCAGCGGTTGTCATGCTTAGTTGTTTAACCTGGAAAGAATTCAACGAACATCGCAAGAGGGTTATTTGTCTTGGCTAGCCGCTGCCCCAGGCCGCAAACGGCAAAGCACTTAATAGCAAACAAGTGACATCTTTTTCCAAATGATTCAACAGTCGTCTAAAAACAGAGCTGACCAGTGGCCTCTGGCTATTGTTAGTGTCTAGTGTGACTTATAGCATTATGTCACTGCACCCGCAGAGGGGCAAATATGGGCTTAGCATAAATTAAAGCCTCCAAAAATAACCGTGGAGAACTTCTTGAAAAACAAAGCAGGCCAAGCAAAAGCGGGTTCAGGCTACAACAAGCCGGGCATGGAGCGGCACGCGTTTTCCACGCTGGTGAAACAAAGCAACAGCAGCGCTCCTGCAGCACGGCACGCCGTCTTAAATGAGAAAAATTAATGAGGTTAGCTTTCTCTCTTTCAGCTTCTTCTATAATGAGCAATAAGCAGTTCAAATGTTTACTTTAAAAATGTATTATTACAAATGATAGCCGCAGCACAATGCTATAATTATGCATCAATTAAATTTCTAATGTATTAATGCATGTTGGCTATAAAATATGTTGAAATAAAGTCGTGCTGTGTGTGCATGTGTGTGTGTGCGCGTGCATGCTGGAACGTGTATACATGTGCACGTGTGTGTGATTGTGTGCAAGTGTGTGTGCAGCGGGGGGGATTTTGTCTGCGCATATGACTAACTGTGCTATTCTTTATTAATGACTTTCCTCTTTCTATGCATTTTAATACCGTGTGATATTGCAGTATGGTGAAAAATTAAACAGTGTCTTGCTGGCCAGTTGGTTTGGTGCCTGCTGACACAATCTGCCATTGGGAAGCGGAGCAGCCCGTGACCCACTTTATGTTTCCGAACCGTGGCGCAGTCCAACACGCCGCACAAACTCTGCCTCCTGAACTGCAGGGATAACAAACTGAGCCTCGCTCGCCGAGACAGAGGGGTTCGATAGTTCAGGAGGGGTTTAAGACGGCTTGCTTCAGGTGTGTGTGTGTGTGTTTGCCACTTTGTTTGCCTGTGTGTGAAAGCTTACTGTGGGTATTTGGAGCCTGCACCCACTCTTTAAAAAAAAAAAAAAAAAGTCATGTGGCTGCAGTGTGTGTTTGCTTGTGCGTGCGTTTCAGTTTACTCAGAGGGGCAGTGAAATTAAAATGAACTCATAAGCCGGACCAAGACGGTCTCAGGAATAAAACGGGACGTTTCAGGCCCCTGTAGCCTACTTTCTTCTTTCCTGATTACATCTCTGATATCTAGTAATTACAACCTTGCTCTGTGTAAACACCACGCCGTCTCTGTTCATTGAATCTGATAGGTCTCCTCTCTCAAATCTAGTATTTTATGAAACCACTTGGCTGCGGCCCAAAATTTAATCACAATTTTAAAATACCAGAATAACTGGGGAAAAAAATAAAATTATGAAATAAATTAATTGGAGCACCTGGTCCAATTTACAAAAATGTCTCTATAAATATTAAATAAGTAAATATAAATAAATAAACAAAAATGTAAGCATCCCAACCTTTATATGCTATATGAGATCTAAATACATGTATGTTTATGTCATCTCAGTAAGTGTAATTACAGTATAACTCTGTAAAAACTTGACTTGGTTCATGTTCAGTGGATCTGACAGACCTCCAGCTGATATTTTATGAAACCAGTTGGCTGCTGCCCAAAATTTAATCACAACTTCAACACAACAGAAGAACTGGAGGAACAAAACTGGAGTGAAGCAGTTGGTCAAATTTCCTGAGAACTGGGG
>OMLF01020871.1:11512-28083 GCA_900302615.1 Holocentrus rufus | reverse complement strand
ATTTCACTGTTTAGCTCGCTCTCAATCACAGAGGAGGAACTAATCAGAAATCACCTGGTGGAGTTTTTGGTTAGACTGAAAACCTGCAGATTTTAAAGACTCCTCCATGGCACGTGGTCCTCATCCTTGGTAAACACGTTTCTAAGGGAGGACACGATCAGAAAGTCGCCATCCCTCTTCTACCTGAACATGACTTTTGTTTTTAGTGACAGCACAGTGGATCTACAGCTGGTTGCTACAAATCAATACCAGCGTTTTAAGATATTTAAGATAAAACATTTCCTTACTTTTAATTTCACACTTCTATGTGTTAAAACTGAAGTAGTGTGAGCAAACCTGTTGTTCTTTTTTTATATCAGAGAGGAACCCCCAAAATAGGTAAACAAAAATATGACCCCTACCCCATTTAAGATTTTTCCCTGAGGATGTCAGTCTAAAAAGTAATAATTTAGTACTGTAGTATTTAGTTTTTAGCACTTAACTTATTCTCTACCGAGTGAAATGTACATACATCAGTTTTCTTCATATTTTGCTGGTGACCCCCTGGAAGCTGCCTCAAGGACCGCTGCAGGGCCCCAAACCTTAGTTTAAGAACCACTGTTATAAATAAGTTATAGAGAGCTGAGATGCTGCAAATGAAGAGAAACAAGCCAAGAAAGACACCGCTCACACAGCTATAATGTTGGCATTCAAAAGAACTTTGAGCTGAAACCTGCAAAGTCATGTGTTTATCAGTTGATTACAGTTTAAGTGACCAGGGGTTGCTTCAATAAAAATTCTCAAAGTTTTAAGGTGCAGTATCTGTGAATTATTAATATGTGTGACACTTAGATATGGATAAAGGCTCAGTTTGTGGAAACTTGTGAAGCCCATAACTTGAGAATCAACATCTTGAATTTTCCATAACAGATTTAGTTGTTTTGCAGGGTCAGCTGGCAGAGCGACGATGACAGTAGCTGGATTGACAACGATGATCCAGATGTTTGGAATATCACCACAGCAACTCCAGAAGAGGCGGTGGGTTTGTTGCCCTTAGAGATGACTTTGCAACTCTTTCTTTTGCTGGCAAACAAAGTCAGCGTGTTCAGTCTTCACAGTCATCACTAAGAGCTGAAAAAACCTTAGCTAGTAGGTCCAAGCCACTCATATCCTGTACAAATGATGGCAACAAAACATTTTACAGGTACATTAAGATCACATTTCCCATAAATCCTATTTATTCCTGTCACAAACGAGATGTAGCCTCTTGTCCCCTCTTCTTATCCCTGATAAATTTGACTTTACTGAGGATCAACATATTAAAAGAGATTTTTTTGTTCATCAGCCTATCACTCCTTTTGTCATTCCCTCAATGCCTGTTTTGCACTGTTTTGCCTGTAAAGCAATCCAGCAGAATTCCTTCCAAATCATCGCCATTGACATGAAACGCCACGTGTGCCACATTTTAATGTTTGTGTTTTCTGCCTTCAGATAGAGGGACCATGTTCTTTGAGAAAGGTAATAAGGAAGGACCCACTCCTCAGGAAACGTTTCAGTTTCTCAGTGCCTGTGCTGCAGTGGGCGGGGAGCTTCACTAAACCTGTATGGCAGCGTCTGAGGAACCATGCACCTCCCTATGGCTGGAAGGCGCTTCCTCTCCATGGTACACTCCTCCTGACTGCTTTTGCAAAAGAAATAACAATGCATGTATTATGACATGTGTTGGGAAAAACACTAGCTTCATGAGCCAGAAAATTGACGTTCGAGTTGTGGTTTTTGGTCATTTTTTTTTTCTAATCTACACTCATCACTAGTTGTTAGATCCGCCCTGGCCCTTCTGCACGCCTCTCCCAGCAGTCAACTTTTCAAGCGTAGGTCACCTCATGAGTGTGTGCGCTGCGCAGTGGTCGGTAACGGCGGCATCCTCAGGGGATCCAAGCAAGGCCAGGCCATAGACAGCCATGATCTTGTTTTCAGGTAGGAGACACTGAGACACTAACCCTGTGGAAGCTGCTGAGAACTTATCTAAGGCTTTGGAGGTGTAATACGGATACATGAAATGTTCTTGCAGAGTCAATGGAGCTGTGACCACAGGTTTTGAAGAAGACGTGGGGACAAAGACTTCCTTCTACGGGTTCACCACAAACACAATGAAGCATTCCCTCAGGTTGTATAGGAGAGACGGCTTCACCAAGGTCCCACAAGGCCCGGTGAGACGAGATGCCCGATGGTTACAAAAAAAAAAGAAAAAGGAAATGAAACTGCAATAAAGGACTTTTTCACCCCACTGGGTCACTCTGCATGCTTATATTTCTCTCTTTGTGTCATCCTATCCGTAGGAAATCCGATATATCTTCATTCCATCGAACATGCGAGACTATGTGATGATTGCAGCTGCCATTCAGGGTCAGACTGTCACCACCGGGGAAGACGTTGGGGACTGGCAAGTTGTATTTATTGCTTGGTGCTACATCCTGTTTAGAGTTCCATTTTAAAAAAAGGAAAGAGACTGGGAGCACCTTGCACAAAATTGCGCTTCGGAAAACATAAAACCACAAGACGTTGTGCTTTGTTTCCAAAGAGCAACGTCTTGTGGTTTTGATGCAGCTGACTGAAACAGAGTTGTATTTGGAAACAAATGGAGGGCTTTGAATTTTTTTATTACTGTCACACATCTGAAATATCCAGTTAGCCCAGTAGCAGTCCTTGTGGCTTTTTAAGCATAGCAAATAGTCTCTGCATCATGCAAGTAGTAAAAAAGGTCTCTGTCTCTCCACACTTTTCTCCTGTAATACCACTCATGGCCTGTAGATGGTGTTCTGTCACTGGTCAAGGTTTAGATAGGCCTTCCCTCAATGGATTTCAGTGACACAAAATCCAAAAAGTCATTTCTGTACATGAAGATGGGCTTATTTTACCTTTATTTTCTTGCTTTTTGTCTTGCTTTGTGCCATGTTGTTTGTGCTTTTTGCATGTCCTCATTATTTGTCAATGCTCCGGCCTTTCCAACAGGCCCCCCAGGTATTTTGGCCATCAACCATCTGAGTACTTCAAGATACTCCACCCAGATTTCATTACATATGTAACACAAAGGTAAACAAACTGCTGTGGTCAGGCCAAATTAGATGTGGTAACTGAATATTTGCGCTCAGAACTCACTGCAGTTCTTAAGTTTCAAATGTGAAGAGAGATCTCAGTAAACATTAGACAAGATTTTGTGGATTCATAGGTAAAAGCTAGACAGATGTGCATTGCAGTACTGGAAAAACATTTTTGTTTGTGTGCTTTACATTTTTGCTTTCCCAGCTTCCTTAAATCTCCTCTGATGTCACATCGTGCAACCGGTCACCTCTACATGCCCAGCACTGGAGCCCTGATGCTGATGACGGCCTTACACACATGTGACCAGGTCAGCAAACACCAGCCCGTCAGCACGTTCACAGTAACAGACCAGACACTGGTCAAAGATGGCTGCCTCCTGGTTTGATGCCATCTATTCTTGCAAAAAATGTCAATGTCAGCCCTTGTTAGGTCAGAAAGAACCAGAGCAAGTGATGGGTATGCAATGCAGCGTGGGATTGGTCAGAAGACTAAAGATGTCATGCTAACAGAGCAGCTGTTTCTTATGCGTGCAGTTTTGTGGGACCAGATTGATGCTCCCTGCTCATAAGTATCAAGTATCTGCCTGCTCTCTGGCTTTGTCCTTTGCTTATAGTTTTATTGAGGGATATGAGGCTCTGCAATGGTAAATAAAATTGATGGTAAGCCATGAGCTGTAGTCAGCTGTCATTGTCAGTCAAGCACAGAAATGAATAAAAGTCAATAACACTGTCAGGGAAACATGAATTTATCCTTTTTTTCTCTTTCTTTAAAGGCCCTATCCTATAGCTCACATCTGTTTGATACTTGCTACTGTGATTTTAACCTGTTAATTTATCAAAGTTCAAATCAACCCTAAAATGTGGATAAACTTGATTCTGCAAACAGATAAGGTGAGCAGGGCAGGAAGTGACACAGCAGAGGAAATCCAGTGTCATTTCCATTTAAAACCTTACTCATCACACCCCCGCAGGTCTCCGCTTACGGCTTCATCACGAGAAACTACGCTGACTTCTCAGACCACTACTACGACTCCGCGAAGAAGCCCCTGAAGTTCTACGCCAACCATGACATGAAAATGGAAAGCTGGCTGTGGGAAGTGCTGGATCATCGAAAAGTCATGTGGTTATACCAGAGGGTGGAGAGCAGCTGACAGCAGACCCATCACAAACCTGTTCACGGACCTGCTCGCTGCACTTTGTGTACCTCTCTCTTTGGTGCCAGGCTCGACTGGGGAAGAACGAGTTTGATCCGTCTCTATCACCCTTAGGTGCATCTAAAAAGCTGGATATAACACAAGGACTGAATGTTTTGTCTCCTAATGCCAAGATAGAAATTAATTGTGTAAATTACAGCTGGTATGATTACAAAGGTTGAGTGCACCTTTTATTCCATATAAATGAGAATGCTTATTTTTCTTGTAAATAAGTTATGGTTGATAATTTAATGTTTTATACTGTATATAACAGAGTATTTTGATGAGATTTTGAGCATTTGCTATGCCATTAAATTAAGAATTTAGCCAATTTTTATCAGCAGACAGTATTGTAGGATTTTGCGTGCTTTTATTTTACTTTTCTGCTTTAAAATCAAATTAGGACTTTTTTAATGCTTTCTTTTCAACCTCTCATTTGCCGGAAAACCGTTTCCAAAGCAGCAGCTCGACTTTGCAAGGACTTCTTTGTCATTACCGTCACATACCTACATTAAAGGCCTTTTGACTGTGTAAACCGAAGCTCAGGTGTTGTCAAACGTCTGTTTGTTGGATCAGCAGTGTCTTTGATCATGTGGAGAAGCCTTATCTGTGCTCTCTGAGGGCAGGTGCATTCACACAGCATGACGACAGCCCCATTTCTCTTTCTTCTGGTTTTAGACATGCCTTATTCTCCTCCTTTTTCTTTACTGCTTTGTTGGATTGGAGCTGTAGTGCAGAGGAAGCTTTCACCTCTGTGTGCAGGGGAAGTCCATTCATTCTGACCCTTTTGTACCACAATTCTGACTTTGAGAGCTTTTGTCCGCCACGTTTCCAAGGATAGGCCACAAGAAAGAACATGACACATGGCAGGGAGTCCAGCTTTGATCCACTATTGACTTTGTGTGTGTGTGTGTGTGTGTGTGTGTGTGGTGAGGGGGTGGTGGCGTGTCTTCAAATCATTGTTGAATTTTAGATTAATATTATAGGTGTAGGCAAAAGTTAAGGGCAATGTGGTCAGGGAAGTTGTGTTGGCCAGTTATTAAATGCTCCTTACAAGCATTGTAATGCAATTGTGTGTGTGTGTGTGTGTGTGTGTGTGTGTGTGTGCCTGATAGGGAGATAAATGCTGCACAGGCCACAATGTTTGGACCTCCTCTTGCCATAAATTTGATCCCAAACAGTGACAAGACTGATCTCGTATATTAAAATATGATTATGATGTGTGTGTCTTTTACGTTTATGGCATGAATGAAACAAATTCTCTTGTCAACTCGAAAACTGCATCCCATTATCAAGATTTGCAAAAAAAATGTTTTAAAATAATATGATCCTCTGCCAGTTTTGGGAGGGGAAAGTAACTGTGCAGTGGGAGGGTCGAGCACACTGAACTGCTTTAAGCTAGCTAGCGACAGCAAGAGCAAGACCGGAAGTACGGTGAGTTTCCCTTCGAGATAAAAGCGAGGCACTTTCCCTTGACCGTCATAAGTAACACGTTTCGTCAAACAATTGTTTTATTTTGAAGACTGGGACCGAGAGATTGATATTACGTTCTGGCCAACTTGACAGTAGTCACATTTTGGAGTATCTAAGTGACAATGTAGCAGAGAATGGCATTCACTGCGAGGAGGAATACCAGGATAAACGTTATCTGGCATGCGAACAAGCGATTCGTACCGTTTATCGGCATCTATCCGTGGGTAAAACAAGATAGAGTGATTACACTATAGGAAAAGAGACCGGAAGAAACTCTTTATTGACTTTTGGAATATCAACAGCGATTCCCAGGACTTCGGAGTGGTCCCACAAACTGACACCTTGGTTAAAGTTTAGGGGCTGATACATTTCTGGCATGTTGGAATAAGGAATAAGGTAAGTCGTGTATTAACTTCGAGTTGCCATATAAACACAAGACAGCAGTCCTTTTAAGTGGTAAACTTCAGTACAAAGGTCGATTTGTGAACTCGTCGCCTGGCAGGTTTATGTGGATCTACCCGTTGCTCGTGCCAGTCTCTCGCATATGGAGAGAACGTGAGGCCATATGCATTAAAAATGTTGTCAATTTAATGTCGAGGTGTCCCTTGCAAAGGTACATACCAAATATAATAGGACTTAAGACATTTTCTGGGTCTACATGAGCTTTTCATGAATGCGACTTATATATATATATGTCACCAAGCAGCGGGTTATTTAGGCACATTTAAAGTTTTAGCGGTGTTTACACTGCACACGGTCAAAGAAGACTTGGGAATAACAGGCGTGCTAATGTTAGTTGTAGAAGTTGAAAATGTATCGAAGAGAAATGCAGTCTAGTGAAATATATGAATGCCGAATTGAAGAGTGGCTCCTAATTATTCAGAATAAGCATTGAGTCGCATTTTATGTCATGTGTACGTTTGTCGATAACCAGTGCAACTTCAAATGGACAAATTTTACATAGAGGTTCGCGCGCTTATTTCTACACTGTAGAGAGAACGCCACATATCGGGTCTAACCAAGATAAAGCCCTATGCAAACTTTGTGCTGGCTGGTAGCTATGCAGTGTAAACACATCCAAACAGCTCTTTAAACAATAGCCCGGCACCAGTCTTTCCATGCCAATCTTAGCATGTAAATCCTTTGGAAGTCCATGCGGTAACACTGTTATTGTTGGGGAGGAGCAGTTTTTAAAAATATGGTGTAATTCTGCATGATGCATCTGCCTAACCATTCCCGAGGGAATAAATATGAAGTAGCTTTAGTTTGTGATCAACCAAATGATTCATTTATTTTCAGTGTTTTTACCCACTTTGGATCAGATAAGCAAGACTTAGAGTTACTGCTGTCCTAAACTCACTTTCCTACACCCTGTCTCCTTGTCATCAATGCAGCCAGCATGAAAAGAGCCTGAGGGGGCTAAGAGAAATGGGACATGATCACTGTTAATGGGAATGACAGCTCTGCTTACGCCCTGTACTCCTCTCTGGGTGTGTGTGTGTGTGTGTGTGTGTGTGTGTGTTGTGTTCTGGCTGCCTGGTTATGTAATAAAGTTGAACAAGTTGTAACCAGGAAAACAGTGCATAGCAGAATACAGGCACAGGAGCCATCCTATCTTGCCTGGCGATCCGGCTGTGTACACTGTGAACATTCCCCAAAACACTGCTGATGTTTATATAGCAACACTGTTTTAGGCCCTGCAGATTCGCCCGGCTAGAGCATTCCCAGTTGGATGGATTACACCGGTCCTCACGAACATTGTTTCTTGTACAGCTAAAGACATTTGGGACAATGATCGCTAATCTGCAAGTGCCGATACGGAGCTCTGACTAACATGTAATCGCTCTGTGTGACAAAACTGTGGCAACCTCATCCTCCTATATCTCTTAGTTGTGCCTGGCCACTGGGCTGGAAGAGTTTAAGTAGCCGATTCTCCAGCTGAAATGAAAAGTCCATGCATGGCTAAAGCAAGCATAAAATCTATCATGGTGCCCTGAGGGAAGCTGCAGAACAACATCAAGTTGTGTGTTGGAATGGCACTGGAAGTCCCATCAATATTTACACAGCACAGCAAGTGGATCCTTCGCGAGCTATTTGTCCATACAGGTCTGGTTACCAGTGATTAAACTGTCCCTTCAGCTCCTTCACTGTCTCTGTCACTACTCTTACCCTCTGGTTGTAGCACACAGTGCCGCCACAGCCTCACCTGGCACGTGTGTGTCTGTCTTTGTCCCTATTGGACTGTTATCCTTGGGTGACCTGGCTCTCATTTCATACTCACTTCACATATGGAGCAGAAAGTTTAAAAGTGTTCATCTTTTGAACTTGTCACAGCTCCGATAGTCCCTACAGTATTGCCACAATATCAATATTGAGCTATTTAGTCAAAAATATTGTGATATTTGGGTTTATTCACATTGTACAGCTCTAGCTATAACTGCTGTTTCTCATTTTTATTGTCTTGGACTGACAACATTAACACAGTTCTGCAAATTGTGATGCCAGGTGGGAGCTATCAGTGCCGCAAATCATTTCCACATTTCCTGCTTGTAATTACCACTGGGAGGATGATGTTAACGGCTTTTCCTAATTAGCAACTCGTATTTTCGGTAAATCCAACATGATGGCATTCTTCTCATAAGTTAATCACTGACCAAAAACCCAAATCTCTTCAGGTTGCTCTTAGTTTCCTCCTGGTTCTACTCCTAACAGACTATTCCTTTTCCCTTTTTAATGTCTCGGCACTGTGTTGTTGCTCCTTCTGCTTTTTATTTCGAGGGGGCTAGCTGTCATGGCTTGGTGCCAGTGTTCACTTGTTCTCCTGTTTTCACTTTTGTAAGTCACTCCAGATAATGGTGTCTGCTGAATGTCTAAAATGTAACTGTGTGTATTTGTAAGTGTATGTGTATTTTTGAGAGCGAAAGAGAGAGAGAGAGAGAGAGAGAGAGAGAGATGACGATGAATGTGTGTGTTTAGGGTATGAGGAGTCTTTTTTTTCAGTTTTCAGGATATTACAACCTCCCTCACTTTTCCTGAGTGAAACTGGGCCTTTGACTGATTTCCCAGATAGTCGGGGTTGTTACAGAAACAGCCTGGCATGCAAGGAATGGTGCCAACCTTCCTGTTTCACTGCCTGGCTGTTAGATATAATGCTAAATCCATTCGATTGCTGTTTAACCAACCCTGCAGGTCCCATCAGTGGGTTCATCATTACATATGCATGCTGCGTGGCCGGGCTTTGTTCAGACCTGCGGAACTTTATTTTAAATTCTAGTGGATATCCCAAGGTTTCCAAAGATCCCGAACATGTCCTGCTGAATTACAGGGAAATGTGCGTTTGAATATTTCACTTAACACAGGCGTGATATAGCTTCAATGAAGCAACCAGCTGATACAGAATATGGATGTGACATTGTTGAAGAATATGGAAGGGGGGGCGGTGGTTTCTAGCTTTGAAGCTGCTTAAGGAGAAATTTAAGGGAACATCAGAGTTCAAGGGGATAACTTAAAGTTGAGGTATGCTAAAGTCTTGTTGCTGTCTTTTGGTTTTTTTGAGGTAATCAGCTGCTCCTTCTCCAGCGTCTTTGCTTCAGCTTCACTTCCATTCATACTCCAGCTACACACAGGCATCCACACACATGGACACTGGTGTGGTTTTGCCCAGCGTTGAGTCTGGAGTGGACGACTGCAGTATATTGACTAAGCTGTTTTTCTCGTCTCCCTCTGCTCTCAGGCTGTGTTCGGCTGGTTCAGACGGCTCCAGCCCTCTCCTGTTCCCCTGACCACAGCACCCGTTGGTGGGCCCCCAGTCCCATCGACGGTAGCTCCACATGCCTCCAAACCTCCTGGCAGCCTCTGGAAATAACATCTCTCCCAAATAAAGACTGAAAAGACGAGAAGTTGGAACAGGAAATTAAGCAGCAGAGTAGTTTTTCCATCTCTCACGGCTTGGCAACCAGGAAGTTTCACGAGCTAGACTTCAGCGCTCTAAGTGTCATTTCGGCCTCATTTAAATCATCTGCTGTCTCGTTACATTTCCTCATCTGTCAGCCGTGGGTCAGCAGGAGGGAGCGGAGGGTCTTACCTGAGGCAGGTTGATGTCTCTGCTCCTAAGCATGTCGCTTTGAGCCTCTAAGGCGGCTGGATTTGTGTCAGACGGCGGTGAAGCTTGTTCAACGCGAGGCGGGGCCATGGGAAAGGAGCAGGACCTTCTCCAGGCAGTCAAGAGTGGAGACTTGCCCTCCACTCAGAAGCTGCTTGCCAAGCTCAAAACCAACAGAAACAGTAAGTCCTTTTGTTGCACTTGTTTGAAATGTTCATAGTAGTTGTCTGACTTGGCTGGGGCATTCACTTGCATCGTAAGGACGGTAATAACTAGGCTTAGAATGGTATAACAGGCTGGTATTGTCCTGTTATTAATTAAATCTTGGATATTGTCCAGGCAGTGTTATATAATGGATATGATGCAGTTTGTTTGATTATGTATTTATTCTAGAACTGATTGATACTTCTCTGCTTGTCTATGGGAAGCTATTAGCCTGAATTGTGTCTAATGCAACTTTTCGCTCATATTCTACAAAATATGTTCTTGTTCCTGTTTTTATCATTATCATTACCTTGTGGTTTCAGTAGAGAGTTTTAGTGTCCACTGATGGTCTAAATGTCGTCAAAATCTTTTGCACTCTGCCAAGAAGCAAAAACACGGGTCAAACACTGGATACTTGGAATTTTTCCAGTCCCTTGGCATGAAAATGGTCCAATTTGAAGGTAGTGAATTTCAGCTCAAACTTCAGCTGTCAACAGCTTCCGTCCACAAATACTAGTATCATCCTTCAGTAGCCCACATCTGTGAACCCTAATAATAACCCTTTCAAAACATAAGCTATTAAAATGAATCTTATTTTATCTTTCCAACTGCTCCTATCAAGATTGTAATATGCAGCACGATGGGGCCGTATGGACTCTGATATTCAGGTTTAAAAGAAGACAGTTGCATTGCACAATAATTAAATATGTGCTTCACTGTATCATCTACACAAAAACCACAGACAGCAGCAAAGCTTTGGTAACGTGCTTAAACAAGCGGTTTGCTGACTTCTGTCTACTGGTGCTGTCATACCTACTAAAAATCTCCAAACTCCTAAATGTACGATGCCAGTGATTCTCAGACAGTAGTTGTTGAGCCAGCTGAAACTGAACAGTAGTTGTTGAGCCAGCTGAAGCTGACAGCTCCTGAAAAGGTAGGTTACTGACGAATGAACCAGTTTTCTGTCTCCTCGTTGCCTCAGTGAATATTTAAACCTCCGACACACAGTTGCGTTTTTGTGTGGAGTCGGGGAGGGAAAAGGTACAAATCCTCTTTTATTGGATTTAGAGGCATACATTGTTTATGAAAGTGGAGTATGTGAACTGGTCCTGCTGAGAGCGAGGGTGATCCTCATGTTGAGTGATTAAGTGTGTTTGTACAGAGAATGGAGCTGCTATGCGGCTGTGAGGTGAGTGTGTTCCTCTGTAGCCGAGGAGCCCCAGTTAAAGCTTAAGGGGAAATCTATCCCTTAGGATTAGCTGCAGCCCAGCCCCCCCGATGATAACTCGGTAATGAACTCAGTCCTGGGACATGGAGAGCCGATCCTGTACATTCTGCCTTGTACTGCTTATCAGACCATGAACTCTGGATAAGACCTGCTTTGAGAAGACAGACGCTCTCCATAAAGGATCAGATTTGTAAATATAATATAGACCTCATATTTAAAAGTTTATTTATAATGTTGTCTATCACTAATTGTTTTTCCAAAGCAGCTTTAAGGCTTGACGTCTATAAAACCTGCAATGAAATCAGCCTTAAAAGTGCACTATACAAAATGTGCATCACATACAAGAAGTTCCTTCATTTCAGTGGAGAGTTTTAGTGTCCCATGATTCTGTAAATGCTTTTTCAGAAGCTTGAAACACCAACTAAGAGTATGAATGTCATGGAAATGCTGAATCCTTGGAGTTTCTTTGGATTTTTGGGCACGAAAATGGATTAAAGACTTTGAATACTGGCACCTAATGTTGCCTCTCAGCAGCCTCCACCTAAAATAAAGAACTTTCTGAGCCTTACCCTCCACATTAGGGTTAGCCTGCTGTTGCGAGGTGGGCGTTGTACCTGGATGGGGCTCCTTTAGGTCCTTATCAGATATTCCTCAAAGGCTTCAAAGAGGGCAAACTGGAGAAGGGTGAGTCAGGTGCTGCTTTAGATATCAAATCCTCATCATCATTCTCCTCCACAATGGCTCTTATCTCAAATTACAATAGTGCGGCAACTCGTGTTTACCACTCCTTTAGCCCTCCATTCTTTGAGTTTGTTTATGTTGAATAGTTCGCCCACCGGCTCTGAGGGAAAAAACACATGTTCACACAGTATCTTCCTCACACCTGGGATGACCCTCTCGTTCACACAGTGAATGAGTGTTGTTTACTTGTGTGTAATTACCAAAATTGCAGTGGACTTGTTTGGGGTTTGGAGGGCATTTTTTTCTCACCGAGCAGCTTGAAAACAAAGACGTGCAGCTCTGAGGAAATCAGTTGTTTGTTGATGTTTGTCAGTGTGTTGTCACGGTAAAAGACTTAGGTTTGTTAGAAAAACTATGTCAGCCCAGGCAGCAAAGGCACACGCAGATTTTTCTTCTCATAAACATTTAGAAGTGGGCTGGGCGATATGGCCAAATGCACTCACGATAAAATTGATCACATCAGCCAGTATCAATAATTATTTGGACATAATCTCTCTTCAGAGGGAGAGAAACTAGAACATCTTGATATTTTTTAACATGATGCATCTGTGTGTGTGTGTGTGTGTGTGTGTGTGTGGGAGAGAATTGAGAAAGAAAGATCGGTTTCTGCATCCATTGAGTGGCCACTCCCTGCAGGCTGTGTGAATGAGTGTGTGTGTGTCTGCATCTCTCTATAATCTTCACAATCAAGCCAAAAATGCAGGCACTATTTGCTAAGTGACCTATGTGGATATTAGCTCAGAATAATGAGATAAATTTCAGACAAAAAGGTTCATATTGACGGGCCATCTTGTCCGCCCGCCTGACCCTTCTTTCAGCTCCTCCCACTCGGAGCGTCTCTCCTCTCTGTGACTCCTCGCTTGGCCTTTCTCCGGCTCCCTCCTCACTGCAGAGATGGTGCCTGACAGTTGTTTTTGTCCGGCCGCCCAGTGACTAAGAAAGCCTGGTGAGGGCCCCAGGCCAGCAGGAGGTCAGGCTTTATCTCAGTGATAACCTATCAGCCTCAGGCCTATTCTGGGGCCCGGGGCTCCGCAGATGACCAGCGTCCAGCGTCATTATGGGCTCTGACCTCGGGGAGATAAATGATTTAGTGTTGGGAGTTTAAAAGGTTGAGGATAGGTCAACTGTGCTGCCGGTTGCACTTTGTATCTGGCTTGTTTATCAAACTCTGACAGGCTGGTGAGGCTGTGTTGTGATAGTGATGCTGACAAAGATCCTGGCAATAAAGCTGCATTAGGTAGGATGTTTTTTTGTTAAGACACACCTGTCTTTTCAGTCTGAATCACAAATTCTCTCTGCAGCAGAGAGGAGTATCCTGTCTCTCCTTAGTGGGTTGCTGTAGATTTGCCCTGTTTCCATCAATAAAATACGAGCGTTGGATATGGACACTGACTGGAAATCTTTAAAAGTTAAAAACTTTAAAACTTTAAAGTGGAACACACACTGCAGTGAGCGTTCCATCTAGAGACTCGTATATGGATAATCCTGCAAAAAAAACAGCTTTCTTAAACACCTCCACCTCCACCAGGCAGTGAGAAGAAGAAATTTAGGTCTGATAAGTGCACAGTTTAGAATGCAATGTGTTATTTAAAGGTTAAACAAATTAAAGAGAGGAAGAATAAAGACAATAAAACACAATAACACCTTGGTATCATATTTCAGCATAAGACGAGGTGCAATGCCAACGCAGCTTTATTTGTAGCACAATATAAAATGAGCACTCTATACCTATACAATATCCTTGCGACTTTACACCATTTCTAAGACTTATGTTGAGAAAATGGTGACCACTGGGTTCTCCAAACAAAGAAGGCTGGTAGGTTAAAAGCTATCGGTGTGAGTACCTGCTGCAAAGCAAAGTAAAGCCAGCATAGAAGTTACTTTTCATTTATTCAACTCCTGGCTGTTCTGGTATCCAGGAAGCGAAAGTCATGGGAGTTCATTTCATGGTGTTTTTAATTCCTTTAAAAATCCAAGTTGCCCTGTGCAGCTTTGACATGCCCACTGGGTGTTTGGACTGTGTTCGGATGAAGCCAAAAACACATAAAAGCCAGGTGTAAATGCACTCAAGACACACCGAAGAAGTGATCACAGAAGCCGTGTCTGGTGTTGGTCAGAGATGCATTCGGCTGCACTGACAACGAAGTGTAAATACGATGTGTTTCCAGTCCACATATAGGAGCTAATGCTGATGCCAGATGGAAGGAGGCTGTAGACGTCAGCCCCTGTGTGATGTGGGGTTGTAAACTTTGTAATGTGTTCATATTAATACTGCAGTCCTGCAGCCTGGCAGGGCCGGAGCTGCCTCAGCCAGCTGACAAGCCTGTTCTGCATGTGTCTGTCTCTGGTCCCTGAGGGGCTTCCTACAGACAGATTACCCCCTGCCCATTGTTCTGTACCCCGCCCCTCCCAATTTATCACCTTATACGTTATGTGAGTGCTTTCGGCCATTGTTACGGTCGACACCAGCCTATTAAATGGCGAGGAACAATCATGATCCCTCCTCCCCTCCCCTCTGCTGCCAGATCTCCAACAGGGGAGGAAATGAACTTCATTTTGCCCTTGTGAGCTGATTTTGGGGGGATTTTAGGTCCTTTTAAAAATAGTGCTGAAGAATTAATAGAAATATTATTGAAAGTGCAATATAGCCAAGTTAAATATCCAAATTGCAGGAGCTTAAATTTTTTGAGAAAGATACAATGTGAGACAAAATACCATTATATTCTGTATTCTCCAGATGTAAGAAAACAAAAATCACATCATCATTTGAATAGTCTTTTCGGTGATAATGAAAAGTATGATGCAACAATTATCCTAAAATCATGAATCATATCGCAGTCACAGTTTCTGTCCAATTAACTGCAGTATGATTTTTTTATCCATATCGCTCAGCCCTACAAGGGAATAACCCTCATTTTGCCCTTATGAACTGATTTGATTTACATAAACAATGTTCTTAAGTAACAGTCTCTCTCTACCATATCATAAAGAGAAACACATATTAAGCTGAGAATTATGATAGTACATATATTTCAAACCATTCAAGTTGAAATGGTGACAGCCATTTCCCCTTTTTCTCTCTTTATGGCTTCACAGGCAGATGATGCTTTTGTTATAACAATTTAAGGGCTTTTTTATGACTTTTATGAACTCTAAGGGGAATGTGTGCCCCTTAACCTTTGCTTTACATGCACACACACACACACTGTCCCACTGACATCTGGTTCTTCAATATCTGCCTGTATTTGCCCCCTGCCAAACTGCTATTACTCAAATCAAAGGACCAACCAGATGGTGTACAGTCAGGATTAAAGGGAATTATAGTGTGGGGGAAGAGGAAGAGGGGTGCAGCTTTTCAGATATTCTGGAATCCAATTCTCATACCGGTCATCAGCAGGCTAATATCACTGCTGTTCAAGCAGACAGAACAGAACAGGGTTTCCATGGCCAATAGGATGGAACAGCAGGATTGAGAGTCACATTTTGAGCCCTTCTTCTTCCTCAATCAGTTTTTCATAGTTCACCGTTATGTAAATGGAACGTGAAGCGTAAATGTAGCTGTACATTGGAGCTTTCATACTTATGTGTTGATGTATGTGTTGTTGAATTCCCATACACAGATATCCCCCTATGATTGACCAATCAGAGTGTGCGACCTTTGCTGTCAAGTTGAGGTTCTTGGGCAGGCATGCAACGGCTAAGCTTCATGAACCCTTTTCAGCCCCAAATATGCACCAAATAGGGTCCGATCTTATTTTCATTGAAGTATAAAGAAATAATAAGACAGAAAAAACGTCATATTGTCCTGTATACAGCATCCTAGACATCAAATGAATATCTTTCCTGTTTTATGTTGGATCTGTGGTACTACAGAGGGGATAAAGTGATTAAAAACTCTTTTTATTGTGCTTTTTTCCCCTTGTTTCCACACATGCACTTCTGAAAATGATTGTGTTGTTTGATCTTTCGCTCCATCCTCTTCAGGAACTTTGAATTGGATTCACTCACACAGCCCTGGTTTCTTGTGGCACTAAAACTCCCTGAGAGCGTGAACATAAGGCTGTGTTGGGGTTTTTGGAACTTTTTAGAGTTTAACAGGATGGTGAACTAAGGCTAATGCAAAACGAAAGTGCTTATAAGTCAGCTGAAAAGGCAAAGGCTGTAATGTGTGTGCAGTCTGCTTCCACTGCAGCTGGGATTTACTTCGATATATTAAATGCATTTAAGCTTATTTCATTTCATCAACTTTATCAAAGCAAAGCTTCATTAACCCTTTTAGCTTCAAAAATGTTTTACAGCTTTTTCCCCAATTAAAGTCTGCACTGCCGCAGAAGTTGGTAGGATTTTTGACTTGTTTATATTTAAACCTCAAGGAATTGCGAATGAAACCCTCCTCGTGTGTATAACATCACCATCTGTCTTTTTTATACACAAGTGTGCCACACAAGGCATTATTATCAACCAGAGGGAGTGATGTTCGGTCTTGAAACCCATCAATGTCCCATTATTTGAGCCTCGTAAAACTGTCGTCCCACTATGAAAAGCCGAGG